>JAJONR010007825.1:0-43450 GCA_029582245.1 Solanum etuberosum
ACAAAAAAATATATATATATATATATATATATATATATATATATATATATATATAGTTGACCATGTGAGAACATATGCTCAAATTTTCAACTCTAATCAAACAAATATTCTCTCTTTTAGTCACCTTTTTAAAATTGATTGCCTTTTTTTTTCTTCCCAAGCAACTAGACTTGCCAAAAACTTCCACTTGATTTTTTTTCCTTTTAAAAAAGGAAAGGTGTATTTTAAAGAAAAAAAGAATATTATTGTACCATGTTCTTTTTTTTAAAAAAAAAAATACTTCATCTCAAGGAGTATAAAATGAGAGAAAGATGATTGTTAAAGTTTTTGAGTATTTACACGTAAGAGATCTGAAGATAAGTTATAAGAGATATCCGTAAGGTCATTTTCTTCTATTTAAATTATAAAAGGTTATATCCAGCCATTTTCTCTAGCAAACGACAAATCATGTTTATGTCGAACCTTATGATTAGGTCTGGGTTTGATTGAATCGAGCAAACCACTTCCGAACCTAGCTTAATCAAGCTTATTATAATATCGAGTGGAATCAAATCAAATTTGAATCGAGTATAGGCAAGCTTGTTTAGTATTCAACCGAGCTTACTAGAGTTAGTTACAACATCGAGTTGAGCTCACGATTCCAACCCCCTATAGATGATTTCTTTCATGTATTCAAATATGAGTAAACAAAGTTACCCATGTGCTTATGCTGGTGAAATTTATTAAGATGCACACAAGTTAATCCACACAATAATAATTATCAACAATAAAAAAGTAATCTCAATTTTTCTTTTCAAAATTATTATCTCTTTATCCCACGAATAAAGCGACCCGTTAAAAATACATTTCAGAAGAACTTGTTCCAACTTCCATCTAAAAATCCAACATATTAATATTAGTAGGACCTAAATTTTACCTACTCATATTCTCAACTACTAGTTTTCTTAAATATTTTCTGCATTTAATTGTCTACAAAACTAACTCCTCATTGCCTTAAATCATTTGGATATACAAAAAGATCATGTGCTTTTTTCATCTTAAATAGTTCGTAACTAACATAAAAATTATAATTCATTGTGAATACATCGTTGATAAAAATAATCATCATTTTTTGTTATTTAACTATAGAAATTGTCCGTCACTAATTTTTTTTATTTATTGTTGTGTCCTTTTTGATAGGCAAATACATTATTGCTATTAAATTCTTATATCCATTTATAGCCCAATATTTTATGTGTGTTTGGTTGGCAAAAGAATGTCTGCTGGCAAATTATTACTTGTGAATTGTCATTCTTAGTATTAATTAAATTAATATATGGATGAATTATTTAAATGATATGTAGATATGGAGATTCATGATTCTTGCACCAAGCAAAAAACAAAACATAATCCGATGCAGATTCAAAATTTAAAGATTATGAATTCGAATTTTGAAATTTTACTAAAATATTTTTTATTTATTAGTTTTGAAATTTAAAGTATTGAGTAAGGGCAGATTAAAAATGTGAAATATATGGATTTTGAATTTTAACCCTTTTAAATTATTGGATTTTAAATTAACAATTTTTATATATTTAACCTAAAATTATTGAGTTTTGTAAAGTTTATTCTTCGTTAGCCAAAAAATATGCCACTTACCCACTTTATAATAAAAAGATATATTACTGCTCTAAACACTTTGCCCAATTAATTTACAAAATATACAAATTAATATATATATTATTATTATTATTATTTTATTTTATTTTGGACCCCACAATTTTAGACTATATTTCAACAATTGGTTGACCAACTGATACACTATATGGACCCAATATTCCAAAATTAGCCGAAATATTATTATTCTCTTCTTTTCAACAAAACTTTATCTACTTTCACTATCGAAGATTATATAAATTATTTGTCTCAAAAAAAGATTACGAGGTTTTTATTTTATTTTATTTTATTTTTAATTAAAAATAAATAGTAATCTTTAAATAAAGACCTTTGGTCTTTCTCTTTTACTATTTTTTCTATGAATAAAAAATTAATTAAATAGAAGTTATAAATCAGTATAAATATGAAATAATTTTATTTCTTTAATATATGTATCGAATAATTTTAATCAAATCTTGAACAGATAAAAAGAATTACGCATTATTTATTGCTCAATCCAAAAATATTTATCACGTGATAAAAAATTTCATATAGTTGACTATATAAATAATTAGCTTAGATTTGTCAAAAAAATAATCTAGAATTGTAGTGCCATATATATGGTTAGGACAAATATAGGTAAGCTAATTTTCCCTTGAAGTCTACATATTTAAAAGTTTTAAAAATTTATGGAGAGGGAAAAGAGACTACATATGTGGTCGATACGAAAGGAAAATATTTTTCAATTTTTATATTTAATTGATAAAATATTTTGAAAAAAAAAATCTCTACAAAAATAAATTCATTAAAAGCTAAGAAATAATTTCTCTTAGAAAACCAAATCTTCTTTATATATAAATAACATTTCTCGTTCATTATCTCCTTTTAATTTTCAAAATCTACTCCCTAACATCCGACCCACCCTCCCCTCCAACCCAAACCTCTCAACCTCCAACCACCATTCCTTTCAAACTTATATTAGCAATGTATGATTAGAGTACGATAGGTTCATGATATTTGATCACGAATTACGCAACATCTCTATACGATTACTGTGATATCGTAAAGAACTCTTGAGAGTTGCGTGATTCTAGCGCGATTAATAATGACGTAGTCAAAATTATTACTAAACGAGTTTAAAGTATGAAAAAATACACACACGAAGAAGTCAACGAGATTGAAACAACATCTATATATACATAAGAAAAACAAATTAACCTTGAATATTTTTTTTTGTTGCCCCTACTTGGCTCCGCCCCTGAATGAGAGCACGGTCACATGACTTGACGAATAATAATAAAAAATTTACCAAAAAAAAAATACTTATTAAGGGGTAAATGGGTCATAAGAAAGTATGGAAAGAGTCCAAATCCTAGTGGTGATAATATTCAACTTAGGCTTGACCTTTTTGGGAAGGTGTAAAAACCAAAACAAATAGTCAGACGCAGTAACCCAAAAACAACGATAAAGACAAAAGCAACCCATAAAATAAAGACAAAATATGCCCCTCGATACCCACTACGTTGACCCTACCCCCCCCCCCCCACAACCACATTTTTATTTTTTAAAATTTAGACCTAAAATTGTCCAAACGTCGGTATTGAGGGCTATCTCACTTGATGAGTTGAAGTGACGATGTTCAAAATCTTATCTATATATAGTGTAGCATTCTCTTCTCCTCTCCTGATATAGTTAACAAGGGGTGAACGTAGAGTATTACTTACCGTTAGTAGTAGAATTTTAAAAAAATTAATATAGAAATTCGAAACATAACGAAGGGACGGATATAGAGTATTACTAACGAGTAATGGTGAAGTTAAAATTTTTATATTAAAAAATTCGATACAACAAAATAATTCAGTTTCCACTTATAACATTGCAACTCCCAAGCTTAGGGTTTAGAAAACCTAGTAACTTTTGATTAAATATTTTAGTGTATTAAAGAAAATCTCATTTAATATGTAAAGTATTTAATTACTAGCTCAATAACGTTAAGATAAATTATGTGTTTGATGTCAGTTCGATCTAAACGTTAAATTAACTTTAAATTCTATTTTTATCTCTAGATTTGATTAGAAAATTATTAATTGAGATTTGATTGGAAGATTGAAATTCCTTTACCCTTCACTAAGCGTTTTGAGTTAATATTTTTCGATAAAGAATGTTTTAATTTTACATTAAGGTTATCCAATGAGGCTTCAAATTAATCGAACAAACAAATTTTGAATGTCAAAAGAATTTAAGTGAGAAAAAGAAACACCACTATTTTAATTTCGCTAATATCTTGCATTTTTCATTCACTATATGCGTAATAATTATTATTTTGCAAGTAATTTTAGCTAGTTAAGTTCGGATATATGAATTTTATAAATCTTTTCGTCTCATTCGTAGTCAGCAATCGAAAAATAATTATCACAATTTAGTTATTTTAATTACTCCTTATCTGTTATAATAAGATTACGTAAAATATTTAACTACTACTTTTTTTTCTCTTTCAAATTCACATGTAATAATCAATTAGTGGAGTTAGTGTAATAAGATGTTGAAGATATAAATAATTGTAAAAAAAAATAATCATTCTTATCACTACAATTATTAAAAACATTTTGTAGAGGGATGTGTCAAAGTTTTAAAAGATGACTCATTTAGATGAAAGTCTAAGTATTATCGTGGGTCGAATAAATAAGATTCTTTCATTTATATTTAAAAATTTTAGGTTTGAATCTTAGATGTAAAAGAATTTTTTTTTATAGTAAATACTTTTCTTTTAAAGAATCTTACGAGAAACACAATATCAACTAATCGGAATAAATTTATTTTAATACAAATATCAAATATCTAATAAAAAATTCAAGAAAAAAATGAAACGTTAATAACCTTGTTCAAGTAAAATCATTACGAAAACAGTTTGAAAAAAGAAAACAACACAAGTGATAAATGACTTACCCTTGCATTTTCATTTTTCCTTATATCAAAATCACTTTTTCGATGCTAATTCAAGTTAGTCAAACTTAGAAAATTCAAGTTAATCGAATCTTAATACAATTATCGAGCACGTAATAAGAAACCGCAAAACATAGAAAAAGAAAGTCAAGTGATATATAGTACATTTTTGTTTCTCTTTAACCATCACTTCTTCTTCATTTGGTCTTTTTCTTTTTCAAAAAAACTCCATCAGCCCGCAAAAACATTACAAAAAAAAAAAAACTCAAACTCCATTTTCTCTCTCTATATCTATACATGTATAGTTGTTTCTCTCTCTATATATCATCACTTTCTCTCACAACAAATCCAGGAAACTCAGACAACTACACTCCCTTTCACTTCATCAAGCATACCCAGTTTCTCTTTTTCACTGTTTTTTTTTTTCTTTTGCTCTGTTCTTCTGCAAGTATAGAGATATAATTTTTGTATATATAGGTGGGGTAGTGGAGGTGGGTGGGTGTGAAATGAATCGAATGTGATGGGAGGAGGATTTTCGCAGCTGTTTCCATGTTTTGACCCGGCGGTGAACCGGGGTGAACCGGAGGTGATCTTTACCGGAAGTGAACCGCTTGATGAAACACTTGGTCATTCCTTCTGCTATGTGAGGTCATCAGCCCGGTTTGTCTCTCCGACCAACTCAGATCGATTTGTTTCACCTTCTCAGTCACTCCGGTTTGATGAACCGGGGAGGAATAGACTGACCGGTTCTACGGAAACCGGGTTCAGAGCGATTTCCGGTGCATCTGTAAGTGCAAATACATCGACTCCTAGAACTGTCCTCCAACTTGACAATATTTACGATGATGCCACTGGTAGTGATGGGAGTGTTGTGGGTTTTGCTGGTGGTGTAAAGGGTAGTGTTGTCAATGGGTTTGAAAGTACGTCGTCGTTTAGTGCTTTACCTCTTCAGCCGGTTCCTCGCGGCGGCGAACCGTCCGGTCCAATGGAAAGAGCGTTTTTTATGTCCGGTCCAATTGAGCGAGGTGCTCTATCTGGACCGCTAGACGCTGCTGCTAGCTCCGATGGCGGCGGTGGAGGAGGGAATGGAGTTCCCTTCTCAGCTCCATTAGGTGGAGCTTATGTAAAAAAGAGAAGGAAGAATGGCATTGCAGGAATTAGGAAGGCATTCTACCGGAGCTTCTCTGAGAAAAAGCGGCCTTGGGTGGTTCCGGTGAGAAATTTCATTGGGAGAAAGGAAATGACAGCTGCCGGAAACTGTACTCGTGATTCCGATGCAGGGAGTGATTCAAATGTTCAATGGGCATTGGGAAAAGCCGGTGAGGATCGTGTGCATGTGGTCGTATCGGAAGAGCATGGATGGCTCTTTGTTGGGATTTATGATGGGTTTAATGGCCCAGATGGACCTGAATTCTTGATGAGTCATCTGTACAAAGCAATGTACAAAGAATTAGAGGGTTTGTTTTGGGATAGTGAAGAAACTAGTAATCAGGAAGCAGAAAATGCAGGTTTAGAAAACGAAGTGATCACTGAGGACTCAAACGAACCAAATTCGAATCGAGAAGCTAACCCCACAAGTAGGGGAGCAGAAGAAGGTGGAAATGAGGTTAATTTGGAACATCTAGATAAAGGGTCGGAAAAGAAGGTGACATTTCAATCAGGGGAAATAGTGGTTAGGAGGAGGAGATTGTGGGAATATTTAGCAGAAGCTGAGACAGAGGATGGTCTTGATCTTTCGGGTTCGGATAGATTTGCATTTTCAGTAGATGACGCGTTAAGTGTAAATAGTGCAGGTTCAGCAGTTAATAGGAGGTCGTTGTTGTTGTCGAAGTTGAAACAGGGATTGTTAATTAAGCATAAAGAGAGTAAGAGGTTGTTTCCATGGAAATTTGGATTGCAAGCTAAAGAGAAAGTTGAGGTAGGGGAGAATAGAGTAGAAGAAAGGACTAATAGAAGTGAACGGAGGCGTAAGGTGGGCCCGGTTGATCATGAGTTAGTTTTGAGAGCAATGTCAAGAGCTCTCGAATTCACTGAGCTCGCATACTTGGATATGACAGATAAAGTTCTTGATCGGTATCCTGAGCTTGCATTAATGGGTTCATGTTTGTTGGTTGCTCTGATGAGAGATGAAGATGTGTATGTAATGAATGTGGGAGATAGTCGTGCTATTGTGGCACAGTGCGAGCCTGAGGAGGTTAGTTGTAGTTCAGAATCAAGAGGTCCATGTAACAGTGAGTTGGCCGTTGAGGGCATTGTTGAAGAACCCATAGTTGCCGGTGATGAGGAAAATAAGGTGATGAATGATATACCTATTCAAGCTGCTAAGCTGACTGCCTTGCAATTGTCTACCGATCACAGCACCAGCATTGAGGAAGTAAGAGTCCTTTGTTTCTTTATTATTTGTCAATTGGTTGTTTCTGGTGCTTCATCCTTATTTGAAGTTTGATAATTTAGTTAGAACTAAGAAGTATAACGCTTTTTCTAAGTACTAAATAAATATTTTGCTCAGTAAAAGTTATTAAACTTCAAGTTGATCAATTAATGTAACTTAAAAGCTGTTTCATTTATCTACTGACCCGAAACACAATTTCCCTTGTGCTCAATACTGGCTTAACTGGTTAACATCATTGAATGTAGTAGGTTAAGCAATTTCATTTGAATATCATTTCTAGATAGGAACCTTGAAGCAAAGAGATCTCAAAGTCAGTTTCCTGCTTTAGTTATATGCAAAGCTATTTCATTTTGTTGTCTGCCCAAGTAAAGGACTTGTGGGAGGATAGCAAGTAGTCTGTATGACATTTTTTCCCATCTGAGTTGAGGCTGGCAGAATAGCCAGTACTCTGTCTGACATTTTTTCCTATCCGCATTAAGACTCCTGCTTCTAATGTTAATATACTGTGAGAATGGTGAATTAACATGCTATTTTAGGCTAGTTAAGCAATATGCTTGTAAACCTCCCTCTCAGCCAACCTGCGGTGAGTGGAAGGGCAGAGGAACCACTAAAATTTTATCATCACATCCTTTATTCGTATTCATCTTTTCCGTGTCAGATGTGTAGTTTCTAGTTCTTATGATATTGATGATGAGATTAGTTGCATCAATTCCTTGGAGTGTTGTTGAAGGCTCATTTTGAGGCGCACTTAAGGCTTGAAGTTAGGCAAAACCTAGGTTGTGCTTCAACTCGTTTAGGTGTCACTTTAGTGTAGGCACCAAGGTGCTAAGATGCGTGCCTCATCACACATGAGCTGTCTTCAAAATGCAACACTAGACAGTAAATATACTCGGTAATCTTATAGATAATTGTTTAAAATGTTATGAATGTACTCCCTTGGTCCCATTTTATGTTATGTTTGGACGTTGAAAAAAGAAACGAAGACTTCTGAAACTTGTGGCCTAAACAAGCCATTGATACTTGTGACGATATATCATTTCATTAAGGGTAAGTAAATGAAAAATTTAAAGTTATATTATTTCTAAATGAGTAAAGCAGGTAATTTGAATTACTTTTACTTTTCATAGTGAAATTTGTAACATATTTAATTGTCTATTGCTTGTTATATTTCTCCGTATTTTTATTTTAATTAATCAGGTCCTTAGACAGTTTGTTTCTTGTTACAATCTCCAGGAAGTTACTAGAATTAAGAATGAACACCCAGACGACAGCAACTGCATTGTTAATGATAGAGTGAAAGGCCGTCTAAAGGTCACTCGTGCTTTTGGAGCGGGCTTCCTTAAAAAGGTTTGTCATTTGCTTTTCTTTCTCCATCCTTGTTTGCTATCCCAAAGATCTCCAGCTGTTGGATCAACTTGCACATTTACTTATTCAGGTACTTGTTTTATGTTAAAAGTTAGGGGAAATTACGTGGATAAGCAAACATATACTAGTTAATTAGCTAACATAGTTATAGGTTGAATTAATTACCACTCGCAGCCTCTTTTTAGCTATAATTACGTGCGCCTCTCTCCTATCTTCCTCTCTCTCACCTCTCTCCTCTCTTATACATATACAAATACAAATTATATATATATATATATACATATACAATTATATGTCAGATATACAAATACGATTCGTCTCTCTCCATTCTCTGCCCTCTCTCCTCCCTCTCCCAATCTCGCTCGGCTCTCTCCTCCCTCTTCCAATCTCGCTCGCCAGATATACAAATATACCAGTTACATATATACAATTATCTGACAGATCTACATATACAATTGGACAGATATACAAATACAATTCACCTCTTTCCATTCTCTTCCCTCTCTCTCTCGCCTCTCTCCTCCCTCTCCCAATCTCGCTCACCTCTCTCTTCCCTCTAACATGTAGCTATGAATCGTAATTAGCGAACTATAGCTATGGAGCTTAATTAAGTTATTTTTAGTGGCTATTTGTGAAATTTCCCCTAAAAGTTATGGCACCAGCAGGCCTTCTTTTGGTCTATTTCCATGTTGTGCTATTTACATAGTTGATTTGCCAGATATACTGGCCTGTATGTTTTTTTTCTGATTCGATTAAATTTATCTATGGATGTCTTGAAGATGGAATGTGCAACTACTGTTTGTTTCCGCCTATAGTTACTCTGAACATGCAAAGTTTGCCAGACATCTACTTATTTGGGTGGCATCATGCTTTAAATAGTTGATGTGGTTTTTTGCATGTGTAGCTTGTAGACTTATATTCTGTTTTGACATGCTTGTTTCCAGTCAGCCTAATATTTTGAGATGTGTTGATGCAGCCTAAATTGAATGAGCCATTGCTAGAAATGTTTCGGAACGAGTATATTGGGGATGCTCCTTATCTATCTTGTACACCTTCGCTGCGACATCATAAACTCTGTCCCAGAGATCAGTTTTTGGTGCTCTCCTCTGATGGCTTATACCAATATTTGAGCAATCAGGAGGTTGTTTGTCATGTTGAGAATTTCATGGAGAAATTTCCTGATGGGGATCCTGCTCAGCATCTGATCGAGGAGCTCTTATTCCGTGCAGCCAAGAAAGCTGGTACATTTTCTTTCTAATCTTTCTGTGGGGAGTTAAGGGGATTAAGTTACTGTTGACTTTGGCTGCATACCCTGAGTTTTTGATGTGAGAAGTGTATTTAATTTTTCAGACTTGGTGTCATTTTTCTTTTATTTCTAATTTAGACCAATTTTGTATTTAGTACCTGGACATCTAGAAGCTGATGAATTAACTAGCAGTTTCCTTCTCATAAAAGCTGAAGCTTTATTTCTCAATCCCAAATTAGAGATAGGCTGTGTAAATTCTTTGTATCTATGTTGGCCCATTTCATTATTCTGAATATTTGTTGTTGTATGAATTGAACTTATCCTTCTCAAATATCACCTAACTATTGTTACTACGAAATAATTGTTACTACTAACGTTACCATTTTCAAAAAAACAACAACAATTGTTACTATGAAATAATATCACCACTGCTAGTTGATTTCTAGCAAAGAACAATTATTTGAGTTTTAGATATGCCATTTACAAAAGTTATGGCAATAAAAGGTTAGAAAAGCTTTGTAATCTGAACCATGAAGTAGAAATAGACTACTTGATGTTAAAGTTTGCGGATTTCCAATTATATAAGTTTGTATCTTCCCCAAAAGTCAACATAGATGCAAATCAGAATAATAGTTTTAGTGCTGCAGGACTGAGATCTTTAAATAATTGGGAAGTCTTGAACCTGCATCCTTGTGCCCAAGTCATGCGTTCCTAGTAATAGATACTTTTTTCCGAGGTTATATGTGGTGCTAGAACTGCAATGTTGTCTGTGCTACATACTTAGCTGCATCCATAAGTAGCCAAAGTTTTGAGTGCTATATTGCTGTTTGTATTGGCTATACTGAAGTTGAAGAAGTTGTGTACCTTCTTTTTTGGTCTCTTTACGTTTGACAGACATCCCCTCCCTCCACAAACAACCGGTCTGATTAAAAAACATTCCTTTTAAACAACTCGAGACAATTTCAGTGTTCTCCATACTGTGGCTTCGTGTTTCTGTACCAGTTCATTTTGTGTCTTTGTGGTTTAGGTAAAACTATGATAACAAAATCTTTGATTTCATGTTAATCTTATACGGGCTTCTTTAAATGATTTGTTTCAGTTGAGGGCAGGCAAAACTACATGTTTATAACTGAAGGTTAATTTTATCTGCAGGAATGGATTTACATGAATTACTGGACATCCCCCAAGGAGATCGTAGGAAGTACCACGATGATGTAACAGTTATGGTGGTATCTCTCGAAGGAAGAATTTGGAAGTCGTCTGGGAAATACCTCTAATGTTACTGTTCCGGCAATCTATTCCATGTATAGTAATATGCAGCAATTTTGATCTCTTGCTCCGGTTATACCCTTGACAACAACCAGAACTAGTGCTAGATATACGACAAGGCTCGTGAAAGTAGAAGTTTTGTAGTTGGGATTGCTCAAAACTGCTCCTAGAAAAGAAAGAAACTGGATCTTTTCATTTAGTTTCTTCTTAGATTTTGCATAGTAGATCTTTTCATTCATTCAAGTTCTTTCTTTCTTTCTTCCCCTCCCATCTCATCCACCCTTTTAGAGCCAAACAAGTAATTTGTAATCTATAGGGGATAAATATTTATTTTGGAGGTGGATTTCCACCAATGTGGTTTACAGAGGAGAGAATTCTTGTTGAACCCTTGTGTAAAAAAGTCTTTACAGAATGGGGTAAAGGGAAAGGTACAACATTTCTTTTTATGCTGATTGCAGTGTCTCTTGGATAGACTTACTTCGGATCTGGTATTTATATCAAATCAATGAATGTAGGTCATGTGTTTTTAGTACATATATGATGATTAAGTGATGTGTTTTCACTTAATATTTAATTAGTTAAGATTAAAATGCTTAGTTGGATGAAACAAGTCATTTATCGTTGTTTTAGTGTGTGATCATTTCATTTAAAAACTTTTATCATAAAGAACACACTTTTATATAATTGTTATCTTAACACGTCTTCACATGTGTGAGCTTGATTCTTTTCTCATGAGTCAAACACGAGAAAATTTTTGAAGTGCGTGACTATCTCATTGAATCAACCTTCCTCAGTTGAGCATAGACATCCAGAAGTACAAAATCACAAAGCACCTCATCAGGAAACAAGCCATTGTACTTCCTATCAAACAATTCCACCGTCTTAAAATAGATACAACTTTTGGTGCAGCCAATGGAGGTTACAAATAAACATCACCATATTTATTTCTTCAATACTAAAAAGAATTACATTACACTGAACAACTGCTTATATTTGTCTAGTAAAAGACGGGCTTTAATTCATTATCATTAGTGCAGCGTGAAACTACGAAGAAAAAATGTGCCACATTTCAAAAAGGCTCACCGTGAAGGGCGTGAGGGATCTAGCAGTTCTCTAATGTGAGTTTCAACTTTCTTTCTAATCGAGGCATTTGGAAAACGGTCTACTACTTCAGCTGCAAATGAAAAGATCAGAGCTTTTCTGGCAGTTTCAGCATCAACACCCCGTGCCCTGAAGTAAAACAGTTGGTCCTCTTCGAGATCACTGATTGCAGCACCATGGGAGCACTTGACATCATCAGCGATGATTTGGAGATTAGGTTTGACATTCACAGTTGCCCGAGGCTCCAAAAGGAGGCTTCGTGTAAGTTGTCCTGCATCTGTCTGCTGCGCATATCTGCAACATCATTTAAAATTACACACAAATTTTAATCTTACAAACTAGATAAACAATAATCAAAACCATAGACAACAGTATGAACTCTCCCCTAAGTTTGTACATCTCTTATTGAAAAACTTCCAATAGCTGGTGTCCCTCAACTGTGCTTGAGCAAGTCAAGGGAGGAAAGCTAGGTTGCTCGGACTCTTCAAAAATGCCACCAGGTGCACGTCTGAACTCCTCCAAAAGTATTGCATCTTTTGAGGATCAGAAACGGGTGCAAGAGACATTTCTGGAGAGTCCAAGCAACATAGGAGGAAAGAAGGTGAAGTTTCTCGTAAGTTTGCATTACATATCTTATTGATTAGACAAAACTTCTAATAGTTGAACCACCAGCTTTTGTCTTCTAATCATTACCCAACTGAAAAGGAATAAATTGAAAAGGTCATTATAAGATGCTGGTCGGGTATGTCACATGGACCTTTTGACTATCGGATACAATCATACAGGTACTAATCATAGGTTCAGTTAGTATTTTTAAGAAAGCGTCATGAAGTACCAGTGTCTGCTAGACATGGGCAGAAAAAGAAGAAGAGTCTTGGAAAACGAGGGATTTGAGTACCATACCTAGCAAAAGACACCTCGTCTATCGACCACCGAAAAGCAAGAGTTGACTAGACTCTAGAGACTACTAACTTACACCTACGTCAAAGATGGAATATGTAACTTCTGTTCAACCTTGTACTATCTTAATAAGTTGCTTTAGTTTACTAGATTGCAGAGCAATAAACCAAGAAATGACTAGACTATACTAGAGCGAAATAATAGTAAAAGTATTTTTAATCGAAGTAACATTGGGACCCTTCCAAGAAAAAGTTTCACCACATACATGTGCATACAACATTTTTTCTTAAGATTCGCAACCAATTTTAAAACAAAGATACACAAGCAAACATGAGCTGGAACAGACTATGACGATATCTAGAACATGCTAATGAAACAATATGAGTACTTTTAAATGTTCAACACTGGTGATTTGCACAATAACGAGGCGCTAAAATAAACACCAAAGGTGATATAGAATAACAATACCTATTGACTTGAACATTTCCATCAAAAACAGCCTGTCCAGACGAATGGGCCACAATGCACTTATGGATCTGCTGAGAGACACCTCGTGGATGATCTAGGACTAATTTACTGTGTAGATCTTGTGTTTGATCCGAGATACACATATGAAACGTCGATAACTCAGTAACAGTGTCTGGACCAACCTGCTGGATGTGAATATTGTGCCTGCTTAACTTTCCACCAGTGCTTATTTCTATATGCTCGTATTTGCTAGTTGATTCCTGAAAGTAATCAACTTGACTATGAAGCAAACTTAATCTGCCCAAAAGACAAATAAATAAAATAACTGAAAATACTACAGAAGTTCCTAACGAATTGCTTAAAGCTACTAATAAGATCCATCTCCTGGAACAGAAAAAGTATACTCTTCCTTCACTAACTCTGCTCATGGTGGGAAAGGTAACAATAAGCTACATACAATTAGAATCAAATAGAGAATAGACAATAAGCAGGGAGTGGTATTCATATTTCACAGCTCAAGCAAAAATTGCTCTTAAAAAAATTACAGTATCACCAAGACTAGACGAGTTAATTATCAAGGTCCATAACAGCATCATCTATATAATGACCACATCTCATGGATGTTCTGTATAATGCATACATAGAAAGGAACACAAAGCCATGTGGAAACAACTTGGGTTTGATCCAAGAGTGAAGAAGGAATTGGTGCCATTTGATTTAATCTCTTAATAAGTATTTTCCTTTTCATGAAGTGCAGCCTGGTGGACTAAGTTCCTGCAAAATACATGGGGTGTGGGGAATGGCCGGACCACATCGCGTCTTATGTATGGAACCTTACATTGCACTTCTGCAAGAGGTTGTTTCCCTGCTTGAACCCATGACCTCCTGGTCGCACAGTGATAACTTTTACCATTGTGCCAAGGCTCCCCTTCATAGTCCAAGCATTGTATTTACACAGTCCCTATACCTCTTAACATGCATTTTCTTTTCCAAGTGTTGTTTCCCTTCTTTTGCCTATAAGATTTCTTGGTGTAGAATGCTACTCAACCACTTAATGTAATCTCTCTCCTTTTTTGTTTTTGTTGCTTTTTGGTGGCAGCTAGATAAAGCAAGGAACAAAGCTACATCCAAATATGAACCCTGAAGAAGCTTGAGGAAAGCCTACAGAACCTCGAGTGTAAGGCTAATGGGAATTGAAGAAGCACGTTAACAAAATCCAACAGGATAGATTAAGAAACTTGCGAAACCAGCTCAACTCAAAGACATTAAAATTACATGGCCAAATAGAGAAACAACTTTCACAGCTTTCAGAGAGGACGAAGGGGCAGGAAGAAGCTTGTGCCGGTCTGCAACAGAAGGCTTACTTCAATCAAGTCCACGCGATGATTGAGCTTTGTTCTATGAACTACAGATTAATATGGTAAGGCTTTGCATATTATTCTGATTTTACTTTTACTTTTGTAAAGGTTTCAGAGCTAGAGAACAAGATGAGGCAGCAACAGCAATTTGAGTCTGAGCCTCAACAATAAGGTTCCTTGAATTGGCTGATACCACTTTTGTTTGCAGAAACTTATATAAGTCATTTCAATAAAGTGAATTCTCAAAGAGCTCATTGGATATTAACATTTCTACTCTACAAGTCTATTTGTTGTATGTACATAGAAGCAGGTGACGGATCTCAAGAATACGATGTAAGAGCGAGAGGAAGTGTTTGAGTTTCACTCTGACATCCGGCAATCTAAGGTTCAACCTTGTATATTCTTGAGAACCTTATATTGCCAGATGTTGACCAAAACGTAGAGAATTTACGATCCCCAATCTTTTATATCATTGAGATATTCAGTTTATCACAAGTTTTCCACCAAAACTATAGGTGCATTGTATCAACTTAGAAATTCTAAGAACTCCTTGAACATTCTCTTATGTGAAAGCCTAGATTATTTTCTACTTTTCCTACATGAATAAACCAAAGGGACATGTATGCATTGGTTAAAATTGTCTTTCATGATGAAGCAAAGCAAACAATAACGACTTTTCAGTTTAGATACTTGCATAAAACTACACATTAGATGAGATGCTTATACAGAAATACTCGAACAATGCGTGCTATCAAGGTCATTTTTAGTTAAAAAAGAACAGCAAGTTTACCTGCTGAACCCAAGTCCACTTGATATGTGCAGCATTGAAAGATTGATTTTGGATGTAAGAATGGCTCACCTTTGCTCCTTCCCCAACAACCACTTCCATAACGGAATTCGTCCAGTAACATTTATCCGTATCTCCACCTACATATTCTTCAACTATACTAATCTCACCTCCCTTCTCCACCAACACCAACACCCTCGGGTTCGAAAAAGGCAAAACTTTTGACTCTTTATCACTACCTTCAACAGAAATGTACCTCAATAGCAATGGATTCTCAACCTTACACCCTTCTGGTACATACACTAGTACTACATCAGGGGTACCTACACCATTAAGTAACCAAAACAAATCCCCTTTAAAACTAAACTCATATTCAGACACCCTTTTCATTATAGCCTCAGAATCTACCCTCAACAGACTACCTACATAAACCCCACTAGGAAATTCATTCAACTGAGACAAAGAATCCATTATATAACCATCAACAATAGAAAGTGTAGGCAAAAGGGTATCTACAGAAACATCCAAAGAACTCAAAGATGGAATCTTTGGAGGTTGAATTGGTTCAATTCTTGAATTTTTGATAAAAGAAGTGTCAGTGAATCTAAAAGGCTCATCTTTACGAGATGGCCAAGGGGTTGACAAAAGGGTGTCTGAGGAACTGACTCTTAACTTCTGAAGTGGTGTAGAAGAGGTAGAAGGTAATGAATCTTCAAGAGTTTCAGCTATTTGGAGGACATATGGATCAGAAAGAGCTGAAATTGGGGTGAATTTAGGGGTAGTAAAGACACTAAATTTGGGATTTTTTTGGGTGATTCTTCTTGTTTTTGATAAAGAGGTTGATGATGCTGAAGGGTTTGTAGAGAAAGTTGGTGAAAGAGCAGAAAGTGCCATTGAAATTGGTGGTCTCTGTTAGATTTCAAGAAAATAATTTTTTCCAGTATTGATGAAGGTGAAACAGAGGAAGAAGAAGATTTGGTGGCACTGATGAAAATAGTTATTGGGCTTGAGGTTAATTTGGGGTTTTTTTGTCTCAACTTAATTGGGCCTATTCCGGGTCGGGTCACTCCATTTGAAGGTCTCTTCGGTTTTACAATCTGGTGAATAACATTGTATATATTGCTCAGAAGGGTGACCGAGTTGGTTGATGAGGTGATCTTTCAAATTGTAAGTCTTGTTTCTATCTTAACTTAATTGGGCCTATTATGGGTCGGGTCACTTTATTGAAGGTTTCTTCGATTTTGCAATTCGGTGAATAATATTGTATGAGTTGTTCAGAAAGGTGTCAGAGTTGGTTGATGGTAATCTTAGTCTCAGGTTCCAAATGTCCTACATGATATTCATCGAGTTCATTGCTCGAGGTACTAGCCCTTGCATGTTTTCTCGATCGATTTCATTGCACAAGGTTATCTCTTTTGGTTTAATTTTCATGTGGATTTGCAGACTGTTTCATTGAAGTGTAAATTAACTTGTGCACGCTCGGATATATATAATAAATGAGATAAACAAGAGTATATATAATAGATGTTGAATCTCTTTAAATTTTTTTTATATGTTTATCTTTTATATATATATATATATATATATATATATATATATATTTTAAATCCCTTTATAAATTTGTTTCGCCTCATGTCATCGATATTGCACATTTAATTCTACAAAATTTAGAGCGTAATTTTTGTTATGTTATACTCACTTTTATTTTCTAATAATAATCACAATATTAAAAAAATAAAATATTATATTCTTACCATTGCACATTCTTATACATAGTTTTTTTTCATGTCTCACCTTGTTTTAAACCATAAAAAAAGTCTGAAAAGCGTTCAAATTTGGATTACTAGAGTGGTAAATAAAAGTTGGTTCATATTTTAATTCTTTAAAAACAATTTTTATTTTTATTTTTATTTTAAAAAAAAAAGTTAAAGACAAGAAAATATTCTTAACTTGCAAACTACAGTTTTTTTGGTGCTTGCCTTGTCAAGTTATATAAATTGTCATTTAAAAGTGTTTATATCATTAGTCACATTATTTTGTGCTTGCCTTGTCAAGTACCTAAACCCTTGTTATCCCGTTTAGACATATATGTGTTGAAAGAAAAATAGAAAAACAACGTAATTTTATCACATCGACTATATATATATATTTATGTTACATCAATTCATTTATCGGTACATATCAGACATCAGATGCAGATGCGTGCAAGGATATTGATATGAATGCATCAAGTTTTTTATTAAATTTTTAATGCATTGTAATGAATGTAGACGAAATGTCCACTTTACATGTTCAATACAGAGACATCAAGATAAATGAAGAATTAGTCTAACATAATATACTATTAGAGTATTATTTATTACAAACCTTTGATTAATTGTTTCTCAAACTATCTAATACAATGTGAATTTAATTATTGCAACTTTATATAAATTAAATGTTAATCATGAAACCCAAAACAGAGTTTTTTCCACTAAGTTTAACACTTTGGTTACCACAAAAAAAGTGTGAATAAGCACTTTAAGGACATACTCTTTTTTGAACACAATGGGCCATAACACTTGACATCATTGATAAGTAAACATTTACTCCCTCCGTCTCATTTTATATGAGTTAATTGACTTGACACGGAATTTAAGAAAGAAATATTTTTTTTTGAAATTTATAGTCTAAAATAAGTGATAGATATTTGTGTGGCTATAAATCATTTCATTAAGGATAAAATGAGTATTTTAAAATTAAATTGTTACTTAATATAGAAATGTATCATTTTTTTTAGACCGACTAAAAAAATGATACAGATGAAAAAAGTGATTTTGTCTGACTCAAGGATGATGTGGAAGGACTAAGGGAACTTCATGACTTGTGACAAAAAATTTTGGAAGTAAACTTTATGGCTAAAAGAAAGATGAAAAAAAAAGAGTTGAGGGAGAACTCAATTCCATGCACTTATTAAGGATTTGGACTAGTAATTGTGAAGGTAAATAATAAATAGTATATATAAACTAAAGTTCAAATTTCAATACAGACAAAAAATAAAACATGATTTTCTTTTGTATGTTTAAATTTTGATGATAAAAGTTACTCGTTACTTGTGTTGATGAGAAATAATAAAGTAACAAATTAAGCCTTAGCTTCTTGAAGAAGAGTGGTTGACAGCCCTTCGCTAAAAAATTACACAATGTAGATATGTAATTATTTTAAGTATTGATACTATATATTAAATTACCTTTAACTTTTTCTTACTTCATGACTCTCATTAACAAGCATTTTGACTCCGTCACCACTCTATAACAAAGACACATTGGCTCGATACATGTGTTGGTAGACAACAACAAATACTTGATAATATAGTCGAGTAGGTCAAGAAGGTACCCACAAGCTCGATACATTATAAATTAACGTTAAAACAGTAAGCAAGGAAATCGTGTACCGATGGACAACAACATATATCTATGAAAATGTCAAGGTGCATATAAGTTTGTTCAATGGATGATGTCAGACACCTAGTGAAATAGTCAAGGTGATTATAACCGGTACGTTGGCCCAATGTCTGCTCGGGTGGGTCATTATGACATACGGACATACATAGTGAAACAGTCGAGGTGCACAAAACCCAACCCACAAAATCTTTTTAACTATCACTAGTGCTTGCTTTGGGGGGAGAATAAACTGTTTTTTAGGTGTGAATTCATTTTTGATTTTGATGGGGTCATTCTTGATGGAATTTTATTGTAACCTATCGGTCTTCATATTCTTTAGACTTATAAAAATTTCTCCATAGCCTATAAAAACCCATAAATACTCAAATCTTATTTTTACTCTTAACTCCAAAATTAATAAGTATAGTACATAGTAAAATACTCTTAATATTCATCAAATTTTACTACTTAAAAAAATTTCACAATTTTCTTGTGTCATTTCAAGGTTTTTTTTATTTTTATTTTTTAGTATTAGTAAAATTAATATTCACCAATTTCCAAGTTTTTTTTTTTTTTTGAAGTTTTGACAACTTTCTTATGTCATTTTAAGGTATTTTTTCTCCAAGAATATGATATTTATCACAATTCTTGAATTTAGTGAAGCTAAAAAGTTTCTATTTTTGGATATTTCACATTTTCAATAGGTACAAAGGCACTTAGTTAAGTGGACACAAAGATTACATTTTTGGATTGCGTTATTTGAATTCCTGGCTCCACCACTGACTGTATTATAGTAATTAGTTTCGGATATTTTCTTGAGAAATTAGTTCATGGCAGGGGCAACATTGCCTCCGGGTTTTCGATTTCATCCAACTGATGATGAATTAGTTGGATATTACTTGAAGAGGAAAACGAATGGACTTGAAATTGAATTGGAAGTTATTCCAGAAATAGACTTGTACAAATTTGATCCATGGGAACTTCCAGGTATATACATTTTTTGTATATATATATATATATATGAATTCGTTTTTCTCGGTTCACGTGTATAATAAAATGAATTTCAATGACGATATAATTATTATTTTTTACACAATAAGTATATTTTAACTTGTTGTAACAGGTAACTTGCCTGATTTTCCAGGAATCTCACTCTAGTAGTTTTTCACTTATATATATCTTTGTTTCGTGTTGAAAATACTGAGTTCAGTTGGACCTACAGAACATAGGCTCCATCTGCCTATAGGACAAAATGTACTTAAAAATTGCTTATTTGAAATCGGAACTCGGGATCTGGCATCATGTGAAGGTAGATTTAAGATTTAAACTTGATTTATTCGACGTTTAAGATGGTTTGTTAACACTAAACTCATAATACATTTGAAATTACGCGTCCAATATTGGATATTTAGTAGTTTTAACATATATATACTTATGTTTCGTGTCAAAAATACTGCATTCAGTTGAACTCCTCTGACATCATGTCATGCAGAGAAATTGTTCCTGCCAAAGCGCGATATGGAGTGGTTCTTCTTCTGTCCTCGGGATAAGAAGTACCCGAATGGCTCACGAGCCAATCGAGCCACTAAGGCTGGATACTGGAAAGCAACTGGTAAAGACAGGAAAGTTGTCTGTCATGAGCCTTAAGTTGTTGGATATCGAAAGACATTAGTCTTCTATCGCGGAAGAGCTCCTCTCGGGGACAGAACAGATTGGATGATGCACGAGTATCGTCACTGTGATGATGTTTCACAAGGCGCTACGAGTTTCCAGGTAGATTCAACAAACTCAATCAATGTTCATCTTTAATTCAAGAAATTGATCATATTCTACTATTTGTTGTACTTGAGTCGAGGGTCTTTTGGAAACAACCTCTCTACCTCCATGAGCTCCATGAGGTAGTGGTAAGGTCTGTGTACAGTCTACTATCCCCAGACCTCACTTGTGAGATTTCACTACATATGTTTCGTTGTTTGATCATATTCTACTATTTGAATATGTTCAGGGGGAGTTTGCACTTTGTCATATCATCAAAAGAAACAATGCCTCATCGAAAACAAGTGATATTTCACTAGAAATCTTGAACAATCCTGTTGTTCCTACTGCTGAAACGTGCAACGATAGCAACTATTCGACTCCTATAACTTCTCCTTATGAGTCTACAAACCCTAGGATATCGCATGATATGATTCTTGATTCTTCAATGGTATTGAAATGTTCCTTTTTGTCCCCCCCTCTGTATTTAACTCTGTTTCTTTTGAACTTCGTAATGATTTTGGTGGCTTCGTGTAGGAATGTCCTGGAGATGGAACTTATCCACACTATGAGTTCCCAAACGTGGCATCGTGGCAACCAAATGATCGAATTGAGGTCACATCAAGCTCAACTTTCCCGAATTTAAGAGGGGAAGTTGAGCTTTCCGGTGATCTTAGTAGCTACTCGGTTCATGGAAGCTACAGAGGGCTTTACGATACTAGTGTTATGTCATATGAAGGTTGTGACCACAAGAATTCAGTCGAAAAAACCTGATCAATGAAAGGGAAAGACTAATGTAAGCCTTTTCTGTTTATAACTGCAGGAAATGAAGGTTGGAATCAAGCTAATTTGGGAGATGTAAACGGTTTATGGTCACACGAAGATAACTTTCAGTAACTGAATCAACTTGATTCAGTACTCTAATGTTATCTGAGACGACAGGTTGTTTATGTTCGTCTCAGAGACATTGGATTACAGCACCTCGAGTATAGTTTCCCCGAGTTCAATTCTAGCTAGTACGTTCTACATTGTTGTCGTTGATGTATGAGAAAACTAGCGATGATCCTACTTAACGATCACACGATTCTCTTTATGATCATATTCAATGTATGGAATACCAAGCATCAAATGTAGCCAAAAAGTTAGTAGTCAGCTATTGAATAGTTCAAAATTATGTTGTTCAGACTCTTCAAAAATATCGACTGATATGTGTTAGATCCTCCAAGCGTATTTTTTGTTATATTTTTTAAGCGTTCGAGCAACATAGGTTCAAAATCTCATAATGATTCAATCTCGTAGTATAAATGACTTGTCAACTTTTGAAGGTTGAAAAGCATATGTTATAAATAAACATTTCTTCAATGCTATTAAACTTATTAAAGAAAATGGATCTTGTTCCTTACTCAACTCAAAAATTAGCGGATTATGTGAAAATTGCCCAAAACTATATAAGGAGATAATGTTATATTCCCTCAACTAATATGACACACTTAACATCTCTGGCACGTCTAAAACTGAACGTTAGAGTGGGAATAACATCACATGGAGGTCCAACATTGGGTAAACAAAGAACTGAGATGATTAGGGAATGAAATATATGCCTGTCTCAACCTCGAAAACTAACTCTACGAGGTGAGGATTATCTAAAGACCATATAAGGAGGGAACAATTCATTCTCTCAACCAATGCGAAGCATTAAACATGTTTGACCAAGTTTCTGAAGAAATTGTTTTAAGCCCTAAAAGGTGAATTACCTAGGCCATGATTGTGACCTAAAAGTTAATGAAATTATAAAATCACGAGAGATTAGAGTTCAAATTCCAATACGAACAAAAAAGGAAAGAATAATAAGTGAATTCTTTTCACTTGTCTAAGCCATAATATATAAAGTTACCCGATATCTATATTTATAGTAGATAATAGGTATCTATTAAATAGTTGAGATGCGTGCAAGTTGATTCAAACACGTTAAGTATAAAAGAAATATATGATAAAGAGTCTATATGTTGGCAATTTTTTCTTTTTATTCTACTACCTGGAGGAAAAAAAAAGTCTAAAATAACTTGCAAGCAAAGGATATTAGAAAGCAAGTTAGCTAAAGGGTAAGCTTTGTAAAAACCATTTCCTAGCACAACTTTTTATGAGACTTCAATAACGTGGTACTTAGTCAGGGCTTCAATGCGGGTATCCAACATTGGGTGGAAAATATAAAAAAAACCTCACGTACTATAATGAATATAGTGCTAAAAACCTTATAGGTCGAGTCCATCAAATTAAAATCATGAATTTGCTTTTGCGACCGAACTCAATGCTTTCCACACAAAACATCGATATATGTGCGAAAACTAACTTAAATTTTCAAGAAATATTCAATTCTTGAACGTGAAGGGAAGCCTTTGAGCAACAATAAAATAATCTCCGTGTGACCTATAGGTCACAAGTTCGAGTGTTGGAATCATCCGAAAAAACTTGCATCAACCCATTATCCATCTCCAAATCCTGCATCAACGCGGGATGCTACTGAGTTTCCATTTTATTAAAGTATAATCCATTATACCTCAAAAGTTGATCAACACCAATAAATAAATATACAAAAATCAACACCATAAAATAGAAGAGAGAATCAACAATTTGCTGCTTTGATTATATATTCTCTTTGTAAACAATGTAAGAAAGTGACTTAATAAAATGAGACACTAATAAAAGTTTAGAAAAGGGTAACTAAAAAGCTCAAAATCCATTAACACTAAAAAGAGAGAATAAATATTCATTTGAATTTAACTTCTATAATAATAATATAAAAGATTTTTTCATGATTAGATATTACCTAAATGATAACAACAGTTAATAATGGTCTAAAAATATGACAGATTACCTAGTATAACAAGTCAAAATATACTAATAGTGTAATTTTTTTTACATTACTAGTTGTGGAGCTAGGAAAACGCAAGGGGTTCATACATAGAATCGAAGCCATGAATATGTAAAGTTTATAGATTTTGAATTTGACACTGAACCTATAGCTTGTTTTAGTTACTTTCACGATTAAATATTTATATGTAGTTGTAAATTTGGGATATGAGCCTGACTCTACCCTAAAAGTTAGCTCATTAATGAGGATTGCTCTAATCCAAAAGCAAAACACCGATTCATTCTTCAACAAACATGGCTTTAACAATATTTAGTGAATTTTCTAATATAAATATAAAATCTAAACGAAAGGCTACTTTGTTTTTCCGCACCCTACATAATATTGTAGCTCCATCTATGTATACTTTGAAAAATCTCGATTTTGCCACTGCCTTTCACCCCTCTATTATAAGTTTAACAATACGTTAAATTTTTTATACTGTCATTCTATATAAATCAACTTCGTATTCCTCTCTCCCACCCTCTATTATAAGTTCAACAATAACACCATTGGTAGAAGGGAATCAAAGTAGTGTGTGGTCCTTTATCATTGACAAATTATATTTACAACCATGCAAATGTAACTATCAAAATATGAAGTTCATGAGTTGCTACAACGATATTATTTTAGCTTTGAATCTTGTTATTATTTTAATACATATACATGATCTAAACGAGAGTTATTGAATTTATGTAAATCCATAACTTCAAAGGTAGACTCACCATAGCTCTACATTTCATTTTAGTGAAGCACGGGAGATGGGGTGGCGAAATAAAATGTGTGGCCTAAAGCCAAACTTTAGAAAAGAGAGTTACATTTATTTAATTTTTTTTTATATATTTTGTTCTCATAAATGCTAAAACAACATTGTAATTAATTATAATTTAATAATTAATTTTTCTTTTTCAATTGACAATATAACCGTTCTTGCAATATTTTGTAAGAAAAGAATGAATATATATAAATTATTGTACATTATATAACCACACAAATGTTTTAAAAAATTATTGATTATAATTTTGAAAACTTTTTCAATAAAATCAATTGTTACATAAGCTATCAAAATTATTCTAAAAGCGTTATAAAATAAAATTAAGATTTTCACTTTATTGAATACGCCTATAAGAGTACCATTTTCTTACTTATATAATATTTTGTAATACTTTTAATTACAAAAAACAATATTATAGTGATTGTTACCTTTAGAAGACATCCAAAGTTAAGACAATATTTTTTAAAATTTAATTATTTGTTAATTTAATTAGGTTGAGCTTGAAATATTTAATAAAACATCTCAAAGAATTGGAGACAATCTTACAAAGTCAATATTAAAACATGGTTGATTCAAATTGGAGTGAAATAGATAAATTAAGAAATAAAAGTAACCTGTAAATTTAATTGTCTACTATTTTTAATTATAACTACATCAATAATAAAATTTCAGAAATATGTGCATAATAATTAGTAAGAGATTAGCAACAAACTATTAAGAAAACTTTGATGACTAGTAACAATAAATGCATAATTTTTTTTAATATTCTACTTAGGTATTTTGTTTCTTCCAAGTGTTAATACAGTGCTTCTTACAATGGCCTTCATCAGATCTGGTGTTCTCTTTTATGTATGTATCTCCTTCATCTTTTGTCTGCTCAGTGCTTTAGTGGCTTTAGGCCCCAAGAGCTGAGCATTTCCATTGACATGGCGAAGAAGTTACTTATAATTCTACAGCAAATTACGTATTCAATTCGAACGAGGGCGGGAGGAAAGGACATGATATTCGTTTTCATTTGAATGTTGAAAGTCTAGACTCAAAATCGACCTGCCCGAATATCTCTGTCAATATGTTCTGCATTGAGGGTTCCTGGAAGTTCTCGAAAATCTTCATTGAATACAGAATATGCACTGCAAAGGACGACAAAAATTTAGAAAAAAATTACATACTATATTTATGTGCTTCAGTAGTTGAAGTTGGAAATCCAAAACAAGAACAACAGACTGTGTAAGCATGTCAATACGCAGATGAAGACGCACTTAAAGTGTGTTTGGTGGGGGGGGGGAGGACAGTATAGACTATCAATTGAGGCAAACAAATTTATAACGCAGTAAATGAGTGTCCAAGTGGTTTCGACGAAATCCATCTTCTCATCACAGATTAAGAAAGAGAAATTACACTCACACAACAGAAAAGCATATCAACTTGGAGGTTTAAAAGTAAACAAAAGGAATAAAGACTTTTGTATCTAAAGGTACATATATCTACAAAATCACGTACCTAAGCTCTCCCTGCTTCCGGTGTCCAAGATTATAAAAGATGAGGCCAAACCCAGTCGCCAGTAACTGCATTAAGTTAAGAAAAGGATTAATAGTACTCCGATGTTCTTTTTCCAAGACCATACAGGAATTCTGCTTTCTCAAATAGAGAAAAAGTAGCAATATGTTGACTGTTTTAGTAGTTCATACATAAGAGGCCATAGCTCTTAGCTAGTTAATTCTAAGATTACCCAGCACAGTGTACATGCTGCAGGTAGTTAGCTGTTCAATAATTCATAAATGTAAAGAGAGTATAAGAGTAGACATTTACACGGTATTTAGTATATATTTAACTTTCGAAAAAGTACACGTTAATCCTTTATCTAATATGTTTAATCATTTCTAACTCCTTATATATAGATTCTGGGTAATTCCAAAGCTAGTTTCAAGGTGATATAATCAGCAATAAATGGCACAATTAATGTGACATTATCTTCCATGCAAACTTGAGTGCTTATCGAGGAATAGAAGTATCAGTTTCAGCAAAATGTCATTAGTTTTCCCTGCTTTAATCAAAGCACAAAGAACCCAGCATTATATGACAGAATCCGCAAAACGACAGTTCAGTCTATTGATAGCTTACAGAAACACAGAAAGTGACTCATAAGAAGCTATTAGTAAGTCCGAGACTTTTTCTTCTTCTTTTAATTTGGTAAATCCCATCCCAAAGACCCCTCCTCCTAGGTGCCACCAGTGGCATTTTCCATTCTCCCTTGGTGACTAAAACTCATATCTCTTGGTTGGAAGTGACAGATCAACCACTAGAGCAATCCTCTCTGGTCAGTCTGCGACACTATGGCAATTGGCAACTACTAACCCGCATATATGTTAGTAAGAAAATCCAAATACTGTAAAACAAAGTAGGATCTGCCCCAATATTTTTTTGTTATAATCCTTCTTTCTATCTAACTATCTAGAGTCCAACGTATGCTCCTAAGCATATATACATTCAGTCAACATTGTGGGATACTGTTCCAAAAAATTACTGAATCATAACACAAATAAATCTGCCATATATATCACAGCAAATGATTGACCAAATGGCTGAACTTACAAATAAAGGTGCAACCTCATATCTTCGCGCAATAGAGGCCAGAATGAACCAAGTCATGATAATAAACCAAACCTTTGGACTGATGGAGAAAATTACCATCAAGAGCATATCTACAAACAAGTGTAAAGAGAATGGGACAGGTGAAGAGGAATAAGAAGATAGTTTTACCTTAACGATAAAAGAAATGGAAACAACTAGTCAGAGCTTCACCTGGAAATTTCAGTTTATCACGTAGCAGATAAAAAAGCTTCCTCTTCCACTTACTAGTTGATGGGGGTAACTGAAAACTCTGTTTATAGAAATGGGAATAATAGAACTTGTAAATCATTGCAAAAACGAAAAAAATGATATAACAGAAGTGTGCACATGGGAGCTGGATTCAATTTCCAAAACAGACAACAACTAAATTTCCTATACATTTGCGACATTTATTTTCCACTCACCAGTTCATCATCATCGTCATCCTCAAATTCATCACGAAAATGTCTAGGAGGTGGCTTTGGTTTGACAGCAACTATTAGTGAATCTACAAAAAAAGAATTTCAACCTTGTTATATAGACAAAGAAGTTCCATTAATTATGATCTAATAAAATAGCAATGAAAATGTGAAAGTGGAACAGCATCCAGGAACAAATAATCAAGAAAATAACTTAGTAGTGAAGCAAAGAAATGTGCGCAGAATAGCCAAAAATGACTTGGGGGATTAGCACTCTTAACAATTGTAACCACATAAACAGTTTTCCGTTGTTTGATCGAGATTTTCTGAACAGCGCCACTAAAGGAAGACTCAGAACAAACAGAGCCTTCGAACTGGTCTATTTTTTACAACTTCTTTGGAAGGACATATGACCAGTTTGTTTCCTTTTAGGCTAGAAAATTTCCATGGCATTATGTCTGCTATGGAAATGTGAAAGTGGAACAGTATCCAGGAACAAACAATCAAGAAAATAACTCAGTTATGAAGCAAAGAAATGTATGCAGAATCAATATGCAACAGAACAGATAGTTTGTTAATAATCGTCAAACTTATACATGTGTGCATGTCCTACTCATTCCAACTGCAAGAAGAAAAAGAGATCAAACAAAATGATACCTCTATATATACACATACATAAAATCTGTTGCATAGTGCACCAAATGTGAGATTCAGACAGAAAAGTAGCATGAGGCACCCAAAATCCCCACATAAATCATACAAGCAGAATCAATATGCAACAAAACAGAGAGTTTGTTAGAATAATCTTCAAACTTATACATGTGTGCATTTCCCACTCATTCCAATCGCAAGAAGAAGAAGAGATCAAAACATCACGGTACCACTATATCTCACATACATAAAATCCTCCCATGTATAGTTTTTACAATATATTATGCAAAATGATAATATCAACTTTGGTAATCAATAAGTTGATAAAAAATTGCACCTCCGTTGTTGAATTGGACTACTTCGTCATCTCCATTTTCACTATCATGCAATACATTTCCTCGCAGAACAAGTCTTAAATTTTCAATAGGCATATGTCGATTCCCAGCAATCATCTTTCTCAACTCATGTACCTAGATCACAGAAAATGTCAAAACATATTCAGAACAACTCCAGGAATTTAATTTACAGGCATCTAAAATGACAGCTGACAAGACAAGTTTAAACATCTTTTCATGCACTTCTACAACCTTTTTCTTGTGATTAGAAAAAAACCAAGATACTAAGGAGATATTTCTTTGATTTTTTGCAAAAACTTGAATGAAAAGCCACTTTAGGTATCAACAACTTCTCATTTCTGGATTCCAAATTCCTTTTTTTAGTAACAGTAGTCTCTGGGCTTAAATGAGGATTCATATACCCGACCCAACTTATTTGAGATTGAGGCGTAGTTGTTGTCGTAGTAGTCTCTGGGCCATCACAGGACTCACAAACTTGGATTTTTTTGCAGGAACCCTATGTAAGAGAGGCCTGGAAAAGAAGGTCAGCATGCACTGGGGTAGCATAACACAGGGAGGAAGATGCATATGGAAGACAGGGGCACTTGTGAAATAACTATCCGGAGGGAAGCCAGCTTGGGCACACCTCAACTATTTCCACCATGTACCTGCTAGTCTACTACCTCCCACTAACACAGGTATCAGATTACTCTGCCCACCAAGACTTAGGCAGATCGATGGGAAGAGATCATCTAGTTTTTTTTGTCTCTGATGCGATTTGAACCCTGGACTCTAAAGCTTGCATGACTCATTGATCATATGCCACATCCTTGGGAGCATGATTCAAATTTTTTCTCTATGTAGGGTTTCCATAGACAGTTCCAATCATTTGCTACTTGTCACATGCCAATTTAGAACTAGACTATCAGAATACTATAGGGATCTCTTGACATCAAAGCAGACCAAACTTACAACTCAGCCTAGATTTACTCTATTTTTTTGCTTGACCGCAAGGTGACAACCAAGTGACTTGTTACCATTCGGTTTTTTCTGTCTAACACCCCACAAAGATTCTCAGTTAATTTCAAACTTATCTCAGTATCAGACTCTGATTACCTTCATCAAATAGAAATTATCACTCTGATTACACATATCCATGTACTACACCAAGTTCTCTCTGAGGCTATGCTCATTAAGCTAATAACCTTTTCTTGCTTCAGTCCATATTACGTTCTTACTCGTCCTGCCTGTCCACTCCCATTGCTCTTTTATTAGTTCAATCCTGACTAATTAGGTAAATACTATAATATGAACCATAGGTGCCAGAATTAATATGTACTTTCATCGAATCATCGCCCCCTTATGTTCACTAGTTTTGCCATGAAGTTCAGGTCACTACCTAGCAAACTTTATCCTTCCAACTGTCAAAGCATTTACTTAAGCAAAAAGAAAGAAAAAATTTCAGCACTATACTCCATCCCAAACTTCATAATTTGCACAAAGACGACATCTTTCCAACAATGTTTACTCATTCCAAAATAGATTTTTTAAAAACACTTTTTTCCTCGATGTGCCTCGAAATAGAAACATCATGCAATCAATTAACCAACTTCAGCTCAATTCCACATCAGCTTTGGGTCTACAGTGTGAATCCTCTATATCCATTACACTATATTCAAGTCTAGTTCATTCCAATACTTCAACTATTTGCCTTAAATACTTCAATTCCAACTAGCAGAAATCGTCTATATGTATCCTTTATTAATCAAACTTGCATTCTAACCTTAGCTAAGTATGCGTTGATTACGGGCCATTAGAAAAACCAAAACCTAGTTTCTCTCATTTGCATGAATTTCGAGCTATTACGATCGAAGGAGATAGAGAAAAGGAAGTACCTTGATGGAAGAAGGGACATTAAGGCGACAAGGAGGATATGGACCGATGATTTTCAGAAAAATTTCTACCATCTTCTTCTCTTCAATTTCATCCATGGCGCCGTAACAAAACCTAATTCAATTGCAAAATTCAGATGTTTTCTCCGACGGCGTTATGCTATAGCTACGATCACCGGCGCCGGAAATTTGATCTGCGATCGAAACTCCGGACTGTTCACCGGACGACTTTTGTTAACTTTTTGATTATTCAATGCGAAGCTGAAAAAGGAAAAATTGGGGAAAATGTATTTATCTACGTGGATTAAGGATTAATTTTATAAATTTTCAATTCTATTTTCTCCTTTTCCAAAACTATATCTTAAAAAAAAAGTTTCCAAATTATAAACTCCTATACGTAGTATTACTAATTGTTTACGGACTTAATACATAAACATACACTTAAATCTGATGACTAAACACACTAACTCATCTTTATTGTATCTCGTGGACATTCAATACTGACGTAATACATAAATTTTGAAGATACATAGATAATCATAAGTTTGAGTGTTTATCGAGTAATATGCTTCATAATCAAACTTTTAGAGCTACTACAAGATAAAGTGATTGAAAATCATCGATAATCAGAATTTTAATTTATGTAAGAAAAATAAAATAAATCGATAATTTAATCTCATATGCTATTTTTTTTTAAAGAATGACACTACCCAAAATTTGTGCCAATAGAAAATAACAAGTACTCGATAAAATAGTCAAAATGTGTATTAAGAGGAACCTAACACCACTTATCCATACAATTTGTGTTTTACAAGCAGTTGGATCACTAAGTGACATAAGGACTCGCCAAAGATATGGTGGGATAGATGAAACTCTTCCCCTCCTAAGTTCAGAACTAGAGATTTTGAGTTCAAACTCTTAAAAAATAGAGACATTTTCTGTTTAAATTTTTTTTACGCAATATAAATTTGAATTAATCGAACCAGTAATGATGAAGTATATATACTTCCATTGGCTATCCCAGTCCATACATGGTCACATATTGCCCTTGTATTAGCCTAACAAGGAAGATAACACCACTTGTGGCTTGCCACTCATATAAAAAACACAAGATTTAAGGCTACCCTTTACATTCATTAGGTTACTTCTCTATCTACATTTTTTTTTTTGTTTCTCATTCAGTGTCCAGTTTATACAATAGATTTCGATTAAATTTAGAATCATGTCGAAAAGTCCCACATTGGAATAAAAACGTATTTTACTAAAAACAATTTCATATTCAAGACTCGAACTCGATATCTCTGGTGAAGATTGAAAAAAGTACTTACTGCTCCACCACAATCCTCGTTGGTTCTCTATGTATAATTGCTAACATGTTATAATTCTGTCATTTTAGGATGAGGCTTTCATTTTCCACCATTCAATGTTAGATAATATATATAAAAAAACCAAAAGTATATACTATATAGCAATATCAAAATCTTTCCCTTTGTTGACACATTGATAAAAAATGGCTCTGAGAATGTGGGCTTCTTCAACAGCCAATGCACTTAGAGTCTCTTCTACTGTTTCAAGAACCAATTTTTCACCTGCTTTTTCACTCTCTAGATGTTTTTCTACTGGTAACTTTTTTCAACTTATTGCTCTCATTGAAAAAAAAGAGTCTAAATTTGTTAATAGGGTAACTCGATGCAGAGACGAAGTCAGAATTTTTAGTTTATGAGTTTTGAAGTACTATTCATTTTACTTACTAGGTTCTAAAAAGATTATTTGTAGTTTGTTACATGGTGTTATTTTTGGCTCTGCTGAACTAGAATTTGCATTGTGGTGACATTTACTAACCGGTATACATAGATTATACACTGTTATACACATATTATACATCCAATTATTTTTAATTTAAGCGGTTGGGTGAGCGGATGTTCATGAGATTAATTCTTATTTCTTGTTTTGCTTATAACTTTATATTGAGTTTTGTTTTTTTGGATATATTGCAATTTGTAGTTCTTGAAGGGCTGAAGTATGCATCTTCACATGAATGGGTAAAGCATGAGGGGTCAGTGGCAACAATTGGAATAACTGACCATGCTCAGGTTTTTCTTTGACTTTTAGTACTTTTCGTATAGTTTTTTTTGTTTTTGTTTTGATAATCGAGAAATCCCCAAGGGTTGAGACAATCAGAGGCAGAGTCAAGATTTTAACTTTATGAGTTCTAAATTCTAGGATAACGACATTGGATAATGTTGATAGCTTGATTCTGAATTTAATCTTTATACAAATATAAAGTTTGAACTAAAGTTATTGAGTTTGACCGAACCTTTAAGTAACCTTCTAGCTCTTGCCTCAGGTCAAGTGACCTACTATTTGAAACTCGGTGGATAATGGGCTCTCCCCTCTACTCCTCTCTGCTAAAATACCACGGTTTTTGTGTGTGGTAGACTTGCATATAGTTCTCTATTGAATGTTGGTTGTATGTTATCAATTGATGACATTTTCATACAGTAAAAACAGAACTACAGGTAACCATCCTTAAAACTAGGATTCGTAATCTAAGAAATAAGACAGATTATCTGCTACAATATGTTACAGTACACTGATAGTGTAAAAATTCTTTACATCCCTCGGTGCATATAAGTTAAATCCATGAGGATATGGGGTGTTATTAACTGAATGGAAATATGAAATTTGATGGATGTTTTCAGGATCATTTGGGAGAAGTGGTGTTTGTTGATTTGCCAGATACTGGTACTTCTGTTTCACATGGAAGTAGCTTTGGAGCTGTTGAAAGTGTGAAAGCCACCAGTGACATTAACTCTCCGATCTCAGGCGAGATCGTTGAGGTCAACACAAAGCTCAGTGAAACACCTGGTTTGGTAAATATCTTCTAACTGCTATATATATATGTTCCAACTACTTCATTTTTCAGGATAGTTGAAATCTATGTTGTTCGAACTTTTCAAAAATGCAACTAGGGTGCATGTTAGATCCTCTAAAAGTAGTGTATTTTGGGAAGATCCGACAAGGATGAGACTGCATTTTTGGAAAGTCCGAGCAACATAGGTTGAAAACTTGAAATGTCAGTTCCTAATTGATACTCCAAGTACTTTTTGTGTCTTTCCTTTGTTTTTTCATCTACGTTGCTCGGACTCTTCAAAAATGCCACCAATGTGTGTCGGATCCTCCAAAAGTAGTGCAGTCTGGAGGATCTTACAAGGGTGAGGCAACATTTTTTTGAAAGTGTGAGCAACATACATTGAAAACTTGAAATGTCAGTTTCCTTATGATTTTGTTGAAATCTATGCTGCTCGGAGTACTCTTCAAAAATGTGACTAGGTGTGTGTTGGATCCTCCAAAAGTAGTGTACTTTTGGATGATCTAACACAGGTGAGGCACCATTTTCGAAAAGTCTAAGCAACATAGGCTGAAAACTTGAAATGACATATTCCTGATGATTTTTCAATGTTTCTTTTTTCACCTTTATGCAACGAAGATCAACTCGAGCCCTTATGAAGACGGATGGATGATTAAAGTGAAGCCGAGCAGTCCAACAGAGCTCGAATCTCTGATGGGGGCAAAAGAGTACACGAAATTATGTGATGAAGAGGAAATTCATTAAAACTTGAAGGTGATTTTCGAATTCACCTTTTAGACTAACATTTGCTGAGATATTGTGATCAAACTTTCTTGTCAGTTTTTAAAATTCCACAAAAATAAATAATAAGATCCACTTTTCTGTTTTTTTTTTTTCATTGCCTCAGCAGAATTGTGATTTGAATTTTTCGATTTATGATTTTTATCTTCCAATTCTTTCTAGTACTTTTCGCAACGTTAAAGTTGATCCACGGATAGAATTTGTGCCTGTGTTGCTCATAGTTTCCAGAAATGTTGCTGCACCCGTGTCAGATCCTCTAAAAATACATTACTTTTGGAGGATCTGGCATGCACTTGTCGACATTTTTGAAGAGTGAGAGAAACATAGTCAAGGTTAAGACAAAACTAACTTTTATGTTGCTCAGAGTTTCCAAAAATATTGCTGCAGCCATGTTGGATCTTCCAAAAGTACACTACTTTTGGAGGATCTGATCTGACATGCACTTGTCGACATTTTTGAAGAATATGAGAAACATAGCTCTGGCCTGAAAGTGTGACTATACACCAAGATTTGACCGCGTAATATGAAGTTCTTAACTTGAATAACAGGAATGAGTGAAGATTTATCGGTAATTGACATACAGAAAAGGTTTAAAATCTGCTCGAAAATACAACGAGAACATGGTGAGGCTCAACATGAAATCAAGAGTAGAGGCAATTTTTATTGACATGATGATGAGATCCTTTTGAGTCTTGCAAGACAATTATCAGTAGGACTAGGAATTGGTAGATATGTCACACTTGTTTCCGGATTAAGACGCTTGAGCCTGCATCAGAACAAGTTCAAGGCAAATTATGCATTAATACACAAAAATCAATTGTACTCTGTGAGTGTTTATAATGTTAGTACCTATAGTTGAGAAGAAAGTAGTGAAGAAACACTGAAACTTCAAGCCTAGCCAACTCTGCTCCGGGGCACAACCGAGGTCCTGCTCCAAAGGGAAGAAACGCGCTAAATGTCTTGGCCTCATCATCCTGCTAAGAATCAAATCTGTTACTTCCTTAACCATAATTATAATGTTAGTATTGTCCTTTAACCATGACTAAATCTTCCGTGGCGGATGTGGCTTATTAGCCACGGGTTCATCTGAACCTAGTATTTTCGACACAGAACATCGATGTTTATGTGAAAACACTAAAATTGTAACCAATTTATAAGTATATAAGTTCAACGTTAAGAAACTTAATTATAGGCTGAACCAATCAAGTTCAAATCCTGAATCCGCCTCTGCTAATCTTGGTCATCATCCTTCTTAGGTTATTATCAATGCAAGCCGACTCCAACTTGCTTGGGACTAAGGCGTATTATTGTTGTTGTTGTAAAGAAAATTAGTGCAAGGAGCTATTGCTTATAATACTTACATCCCATCTTGAAGGATTAAATTCTTTAGGGTTCACATGATTGTTAGGATCCAAATTAACTTGCCTTATCCAAGTCAATACCTTCCATCCTTTTGGTATTGTGTACCCTATATAACACAAAACAAATCCTTTTAGTACATAAAGACATCTTATTTTGTCAAAAACTTTGGTAAAATGAAGGTGAAGACGAGAGAAAAGGGCGAAGTTTACCATTCATGTTGATTGTCCTTTTCGCGTTTCTATAAATGGCTAAGGTGACATTAGAGCAACGTAGAGTTTCATCGATTACCTTGCATTTCAACATGATTCCATATGTTAAAATTCTCGAACTTTCAAAAGGTCTACATTCTCATACGACTAGACTATTTACGTACCTTGGTTAGATATTTCATCTGTCTAATCTCATCGTAGCTAAGTTTTTTATCCGAATCAGGATGCCTTCTCATAACAATTTCCTCTTGTTCCTCCTGAAAAGAGAGAATTTCTCAAACGGTACATCAGACCTCCCTATAACAATCATCCTATATAACAACATTTCACTATAGCATCAAAAGATATCTGGACAAACGACGTTGTTATAGTCATAGAGAGGTTTAACTCTAGTAACAACACATGTGTTAAGATTACAAATGACTTGTTATGTTACCTTTGCTTTTTGTAAGAACTCAGGATGTTGTTCTAAGTACATAATTGCCCATGCTGCAGTATGAGCAGTTGTTTCATGACCTGCAAACACGTAAACGATTAACAAGTCAATGATCTCCTCATCGTTTAATCTCCTTCCTTCGTCATCTTCAATGGCCATAATCAAATCAACCATATTTCCCTTTGATCTTGATTCATCATTCATATTCATCACCTTCCTTTCATCTATTACTGATTGAAATATCTTCACCAGGTTTTCTCTAGCCTAAATAAAGACACAATTGGAAAAAGACAAGTAAATGACTATAAACTAAAGCTTATCAGACTCATGTATTTTCGACGTGGAACATAAATTTATATGTGAAAAATCATTAAAGTTTCAACAAAAACTAAATTTGAACCGATAATTAAAAAGTCAAATTATCAATCATGTTTCTCGTTTACATGTCCCTTAAGAAAACATTAATAAGGAGGTGTTTTTCGACTATTTGACCCTCATTTATGTCTTGAGATATAATCTCTCTTCATTAAATATTTACTTTGTTGAGGTGTTTGTAGTCATCAAAAACAATTACCACTAAGGATAAAATGAAAGTAAAAAATCATATTGTCTAGCCCTTGAACTTTTAAAATGACAAATAATTTGAGATAACTGTTTTAAGAGATCACGACATATAATTTGTGAAGGAGGAAGTAAGAATCTATAATAGAGATCTAACCAGTCAAATTTAAATCTTGAATTCGTCTCTAAACGAATGGGTAAAAAAAATGGGACATAGCTAGAACTAACCTTGAATGCCCTATGATAAGCAAATCCAGGGAGATTGATAGGCAGAGCCAAAAAACCTTTCAAATAAATAGTATACACCTTTTCAACCATATCTAACCATTGAGGATCAATCTCACTACCAATCATGATTCTTATTATAACTTCAAATGTAGATTTCTTCATTTCACTAAGAAACTCAATTGGTTTTTCTTCAATGGCATTCCATTTTTCAAATGAACTCTTCACAACTTCTTCAATTAGACTAAGGTACACACACAATGCATGTTTGCCTTTTATAGGAGATGTTGTTATTCGACGAAGACGCTTGTGTTCTTGGCTTGTTATTCCATGGAGAGCTTTTTTTCCAATTAGATTTAACACTGATTGAGGCCATCCTAATTCAAAGTTGTCATCATCCATCAAGATTTTCTTGCATACTTGTGGTTTTGTAACAATGATGCTTGGTGTTCCAAACATAAATGCCTTGTACATTCCTCCTTGTCCATACCTTCAATGTTTCATATTTTTAAAACCAAATATCAAGAATGTTAGCACTATAGAGATAAATTAACATTAGTTAAGACAATATATAACAAGAGGTGAAATCAGGTTGTTTCGTTAAAGATGATCAAGATTTAATGGTTAATTATCATTTTTTGTGAATTTCACATCCCAACTATCAATTATTTTAATGCATAGATGGTGATATATAGTTCAGATAGAAAAATACGCAAGAAGAGTTTCTAACAATGAAACAAACCCGAATTCTCAAAGCAAACACCTAAACATTAGAATAATTATTGATAGCCAAATTATAATAACAACATCTAAACTCTTGAATTGCAAGGAAAAGTAACTAAGGTCTAAGGATAGAGATAAGAATGGAGATGAAAAATTTAGACTCTAGAAAGAAGATGAAAGAAACAAACAATTTCTTCACAATAGGCATAGAACCGTTCTTTGTAACTCCTACTCCTTTTTAACTAGTTGTCAAATGGACTTGGATCCCAAATAAAACTTTCCAACATTTTACTCGGCTCAACAATCTCAACTGGATCAGTCTTATTTACTGTTTCTAGCCCATAAGCCCTTGCAGGGTTCATAAACAAGGGTACAAATGACTCAAAAGTATAACAAAAGGGTACAACGACGACAACAACAACAACAACAACATACCCATATGATCCTAATTCCTGCAAGTGGGGTTTGTGGAAGGTGAGGTGTATATATACCTTAACCCTATCTTTATGCAATAGAAAAATTGTTTCTGATAGACCGACAACTCAAAATAAAGGGTAAAAAGGGGTAAACTTTTTTTTTTTTTTACCCTTTTTTAGTAAAAGGAAAGATGATTAAGGTAGGGAACATACCTAGAAGTAAAGTAAGAGATAAATGATTCAGGATCACCATATTTGAATGTTGTAAAAAAAGTGAACATATTCCCAATGAATGGCAAGCTCATATCACCTGGAGGTATGTTATACTCTTTTGAATTAAATTTGCTTGTATAAAACAAGTCATTTGCTCTCTTTAACAAACAATAAATAGCAAAAATCCCAATTGCAAAAGATGTGAAAAAGATTGATCCAAAATCACACACCATTTTCCACTATTTAGGCAAAACCAAGAAAGGTTTTATAATTTGCATACTAAAGATAAATATTTGATTCAATTGGTTTTATAAAGAGTTTGTCACATACAAAGCATATAAAGATAAATATATATGCAAATCTCTATGTCATGAGTTCAAGTCATGAAAATAATTAATTACTAATATTTACATCTGGTTGTTTACATGATTACATCACTCAGGTGCAATCCATCCCCAAATCCTGCTAACGTGAAATGCTTTGTGCATTGAATTGCGCTCTCATTTTTAAGGCCATTATTCATATTTTGTTCCTTTGTTTAAAAATTGTATAAATATAATCACGGAGACTAACAGAAGATAAGACTGTCATCTAACGTCTATAAAATTTTACATTGTGATTTAATATTTTCTCATAAGATTTTCATTTTGCTCAAAAAGAATCTTTAGATCCCAATCTAAAAAGTCCATAAATTACAAAAAAAAATAAAAAAAATCATTTACTAAACAATTATCTTTAAAAAAGAGAAGAAGATGTAACTAACGAAGATTTTTTTTTTATAAAAAGACGGCAGATAATGGCATAATTAAGTTTGATAGGGGACACACATTGTATTTTCCATATGGTATCATCTGCCGCTTCAATATATATATATATATATCACCCCTTGCTCCGTTTGCTGATGAAAGAATCGAGACAGAGACGGATTCAAAATTTTAGTTGGATAAGTTTGATTTTTCAAGTTCTTAGCTAAACTCTACTTTAATTATTATGGAGTTTAGATGTAATATTTATAAAATGTAATGAAGTTTTTATATAAAATTTATTGCCCCGTATTAAAAATATTAAATTCATATAAATCAGACATTAATTGCCTCAGAATTGCCAACCGGCTTGTGTTAACCGGCAACTATACTTGGCTTATATATATATATGGAATGGCCGCACAGCTAACTAGTAGGCAAGCTCGGAGACGAGTTCAATCGAATTTAATAATTTTTATTTACATAATGTATTTATGTTAAAGAATTACATTTTATATATATAAATATTAAATTTAAAATCAAATTATTGATATTTGAAGTCGTCATTTAAAATTTTATAGCATGTAAAATTAAAATTCTAACTCTGCTTCTGAGGAGTAAAAACATACGCAAGTCAAAACGCCTACTAAATATTTGAGTGGAAAAATCATTTGTCTCCTGTTAAAGCACTCTTATTGAAAAAGTTCTCTATTTTAGGACTCGAACACAAAATATTTTTATGTATCATTACTGTGAAGTTATTTCAAACAAACAACAACAACTCATACACAAATTTTATCCATATCTCGTACAGGGGTGGATCCACATAGAGTTCATCGGGTGCTCGAGCACCCATTAACCTCGTCTCGGAATATATATATCTATGTAAAAATTAAGAGGTATTTGTATAAAATTAACATGGAACACTTAATGAACAAATGATTTGATTGATCCATTAAACCAAGCTCTTTTAGTGTTGTTGAGCTCGGGTTCAAATCTCACCGTCAACATGTCTTTTTATGTAACTTCTCGACCTTAAATTCAAGGTCCATGTCTCTTAAATTGAAGAAAGTAAACATGGCATCCCACTGTACAAAGTATCTCACATTCCCGCAAGGTCCAGGATGTAATGTTGGTACCCTCTCCTGACACAAATATCAATAACTAATTTCACGACTCGAACCTTTACGTCCCCTTCTCAACAGAAGAAAGCAACATAGAGAAATAAATACACTGCAAATCCAATGTCATTGATAACACACCCTTATATACAAACAGAAAACATGATGCATCTCACATCTAAACACAGAATTTAACCAATACCACAAAACAAGAACCACTTGTATGACAAGAACTCAACAATACTACTAGAATGCGATCCATCCATAGGAGAATGACAAGAACTCAACACACGACGCTAGAATGAGATCCATCAATAATAGAATTCGCTCGATTCACTCATAAAGAGAGAGCTTCAGGACACAGAAAGACGACAACTACTCATTAACGAGCAATTACAACTATATATGACCATTACACATGACAACAACAGCTTCTGAAGATTGAGTACTAGAAATTGACATCAATTGTGTCCTGAAATCCTCTGTTCTGTCCCCTGAAGCCGTTATAGAACCATTTGAGATATAAGAATTCTCCACGATCACTATATCGGGTAGCAAATTCGATATAGCAATGAGCAATTCGCGTGTTACATCGAAAGGACCTTCCTCTCTATTTGCCATAAAATGCAGACTCTTCCTCTGAGTCTGAGTTTTCTAAATGCAATATACAACACAAAACTATTAGCTAGAAAAAACAGGTTTTTTTCAAGTTTAAAGAGGATGAATGATAACAATCAAAAGCGGAGTTTCAAAAATGTTGTCATGCCTGTATCGGATTCTTACTTTTGGAAGATTCGACAGTTAAAAAGTCCGAGCAATATAGATCAGAAATACTATTGCAACAGCTAAGTATTAGCTGATGCCCCACAACAATAATATGTATTGTTCGATAGCTCTCAAATTATCTATCCTGATTTTCTTATACAGGTTTCTTAAGAAATATTAATTTAGGAGGAGTTTTTAACTATTTTATCCTTCCTTGATATTTGAATAATCATAACATCACTCATAATTGATGTGTTTGTAGTTTTCAAGAATAATAACTACTTACTTAGGATAAAATGGGATAGTTTTATTTTGAACTTTTAAAAGGATAAATAATTTGAAATAATGTGAGACACTATTTTAAATATTACAACAACTAATTCGAGACCATTATTCTTAGAAATTAAGATAGCTAATTTTAGGAATGGTCAGAAAATATTTTAAACAAATTTCCACGGAAAGAAAAGAAAATTAAATCCGGGAAGTAAAAAAAAAATGTTAATAGTCAAAAAAATATTTAAATTATCACAAAGTTTCAAAACCCAACTATTCATTATTCTATTTAACTACCTAAACTATCGATCACTTCTTATGCGTCGATTGTTTTTTTAATACTAAGGAATTGATAGTTTAGATAGTTAAAGCAAACCATGAATAATTAAGATATAAAATTTACGAAAAATAATAGTTTGAGTGTTTTTCTTTACCAATAACTCGAAAAGAAGAAGAAGAAGAAGAAGAAGAAATCTTTCCCTTTTCTTGTCTATAATTTAAAAACTCCCTTCCGTATGTAGTATTATTTTGCATTTCTGCAAGAGACTATATTTACGATTTGCATGAACTCATAATCACGTAGAGACAACTTTACCAACTACTCCAACTCACCAAGTAAATTTACAAACTACAATAGATTACAATTTACAATACCAAATAGCCAAATCTTATATATTAAAAAAAAAAATACAAAGCAAAAACACAGAAAATATTGAAAGAGAAGATAGAAAAAGAGGGTACCTTTAAAAGTAAAGCGCCTTTTTTTATGAGTATATTATTATGAATTTTGTATTAAATAAGAGGTGCTTTTCTATTTTAATTCAATTTCCTCTAAACTATATTTACGGATAGCCAATCAAATAAAGCCCTATTTTTGGTAAACTGTTTTTATTATTTTCTTACCCTTGGATTTTGAGCAAATAGCACTTTGATCTGTGTGGTTTTGGATAAATATTACTCCCTCCGTTCTTATTTATAAATCGTTCTTATTAAAAATAAATGATCCTTAGTACTTGTCGTTTCACAAAATCAATGCGTAAATGACATTATTCTTCATATTATACCCTTGAGAGTTATTAGCCTTGAAAATATGAATTTCACTAACATAGAAAAACTAAATGATTAATTTATGTTCATTGGTCAATTTAATTAATTAAAATTAATTAATTTCTATTCATTTATTGAAAACTTGACTTCAAGAGAATATTAAATAAGGGTATAATAGTAAACTTACATAATTTCTTAAGGGACGTGAAATCTAAAATGATGATATATAAATAAGAATGGAGGGAGTAGAATATATATATACACGAAAAAAAGCCTCCCTCTGTTCATATTTATTTATTCTTGTTTGACCTGACACATCTCTTAAGAAATGTTAATTTAATTATATATTACAAATCATGTAAATATTTTTTTTAAAAAAATTGTACTTAATAATAAAGGTAAAATAAGTATAAAGTGATGAATTCTCTTGATTTTTTAAAATGAATAAGTAAAAGTGAACATCTATATTATTGCATACATATTTCACTTTTAATACACAACAGATTTATCATAGAATTGCTATATATTGTCATAGATGGTAATAAATAAAAAGTATCACTAACACTAATAATTATTTGTAAAAATTACATAAATCTCATAGTGTTAAGAGTTAATTACATTTTATCCCTACTATTTTCCAAATTATAAAAATCTCTTAAAATTAAAGGATTTCGGATACATCAATAGACATATGGATACATAGATCGTGATACATTGTTATTCAAGAAACATATGGATACATAGATCGTGATACATTGTTATTCAAGAAACATGTGGATACATAGCTCACGGATGTATCCGAGAGGGGAGGGATGTATCCGAGAGGGTAGAGATGTACACGAGAGGAAATTTTTGTTATTTTTTTAAATGGTAGAAATTTTTAGAGATTGGAGTAAATGTGTATTTATATAATTTTTTCTAATTATATATTAAAAAGTACCCACTCAACTAATCTTCCTTGTAGTTCCACATGTGGGCTTTTCTTAAGCCCATTGCATTTCAACAAAACTATAATGTGGCCTTTTCTGGCCACATGTGGGCTTTTCTTGAGATTGGGGACCCAAAAAAAAAAATCTAAAAACTTGAGGAACGTATCGTCTACAATAAACATTAAGGATTGTATATACGTATCCATATCTCAAAAAACAAAGAAGAAAATTATATCTTTGGTTACAAATTCCATATTAATTAGTTGATCTTCCATGTCTGTAAGCCCATTGTTAAAGTCTCGATTTTTAAGAAATTTATTTAGGATTAACTTTTAAAATTAATCAAAACTCAAAAATCATGAGTTTGTCTTTCTATTCTTCTTAACTTTAATATCAATTGAGTGACATGAGGCCCGAATATGTAACCTAAGTCACATATTTCTTGATCTAAGCCCTAAGAACAAATTTTGATATTGCAATTATACAAATAAAAATTTATTAGATAAATATCTCTTCTTGTGATATATATAAGTGTGTCTTATCG
>JAJONR010007826.1:0-37305 GCA_029582245.1 Solanum etuberosum
AAAGACTTAAGTTGCCTATTTTATGGCGAGTTGAATATATTATTTTTATTCAGTTTTTAAGCTTTTGTATGCTTGAGTTAGTCTTCCGCTTATAGTCATCCAGGATGAGGGTTCGCTTGGGGACCAGCAATGGTTCTCGAGTGCCGGCCACGTCAAGGGTGTAGGCTCGGGTCGTGACATGCCCATCATTTTTTAGATTCTGGATGGTGTTGCTGGGAAGTTTGCCCGACTGGAGTGTATTCACAGTAGCAGACAACTGACTAAACTGCATGGGCATTAACTGATGGATATGAATTATAATTTCTAACATGTCATTTTATGATTTAGCATGGTCATTTCATATCATATAAAGTCCCTTTTTGCATGATTTCATAACTCGTAAGCATTGATATCATACTTGGTACATTCCATGTACTAACACATATTATTGCCTACATTGTTTCACTAATGTAGGGTCCGACGCTCCTATCTCCCATACTCGTGGCTAATGATCCCATAAACACATTGAAGATTGGTGAGTCCTCATGATTCTGAGGACCGAGACTCTTTTATTGCTTTCATGTCTTTTCTTTTCAGATATTGTATGTGATGTATGAGTTACGTCCCAATCACTCCTTTGATGTGATAGATGGCTTTGAGACTTATGTTGGACTTCCGTTACATTTTGCCAAAATCTTTTATTTGAAACTATACTTTTAAAACTCTTTGTTCTATTATCTTGTATGATGTATGCTAAGTGGCTTGTGTAGGGCCTCTCGGGGTCTTATACGCCATGTCACGTCTAGGATCTACTTTAAGTTGTGACATAATTGATCATTTTCAGTTTTCTCTAGCAACTTTAGTATCATCACACTTATTTTGGCTTCTTTAATTGTTATTGTTTTGGGTTGTTTGCAATGGCCCAATATATCCCCAATGTCAACCACAATCCATTTTGTTGTTTCTGCATAAGCTTCCAAGGTTGAGATCTCAAACTCGAGTAGGACAATCTAATAGCGCCTACCTAGGTGGAAGTCACGAGACCCCTCTTCGCTCTTCCTGATCATCTACCTCCTCTTTTTTTCCCACCATGGTCCTAAGAGTTGCAAGTTGAAACTCACAAATATATGATGATCACAAAAAGTCATCGAAACGAAACAAAAGAAAGTAAAGAAAACTATTCACAATTTAGATAGAAACAAGTAAACAAGAAATCCTAAATAGATTCAATACGCCTAATTGTTCCCCGGCAACGGCGCATTTTCTGATAATGTTCAAATTACCCTCAAAACAAGTTCGAAGATTAAGTTGTCGCTAGCAACAAAAACACAACAAAAGTGTCAGGGTAGAATCTAACAAGAAAGAATTTGTCTGCAACAAAAAGACAAATAATTAAGAGTTACATGTTTGAACCTAAACATGTAATATACTAGACTATCAAATTAAGAGCAATTGTGGTACCTTACAAAGGATTTAGGAAAATACGATATCAAGTAAGGGATATATGGAATTTGGGAAATTTGGAATTCAATCCACCATCAATGAGCCATTGCAATCCAATACATGCTATTTCAATCATAGATAGGCTAGATCATCATAAATCAACCCTAATCTCCTTTCGTTCCCAAGGTGTTATGTCACAATCTCCTTTCGATATCAGTCTTGTTAAAAAACAAGTAATCCAATACCTTAATCTAAACCTCTATTTCTAGTAAGTTTAGCATTCAACAAAGTAGACTTAAATTATCTCCTTTTGATCTCATGTTTTGTAATCAAAGACAAAAATAATTATTAATCTAATTCTCCACTTCACGAATTCTCTTTTGAGAAACTCACAAAGATCAAAAACTAGATTCAAGAGGTCACCCTAGCTTAGGAACCTCAGGTTATCATTGTATGGGTCCTCAGTAGCCTCATCAGGGAACCTCACATTTGGGTAGTATTTCTATGGAGTGTGAGTCGTTGAGTTTTAGGAATGCAAACACTAATAATAAATGTATTAAAACTCTAAAACTTACTTAGGAAAAGTAATTCAGAGAAAAAATACGACACTAGTATGGATTGGGAGCTACTCTCTACAGCCTCCGGATATAGAAGATAGCATTGTGCTACAGAGAGGGCACCATTATGGGAATATTCCTACTACACCATCTCCCTCTATATAGAATCATGGCCACTATAGTAGCCTTCATCATTTCAATACTCTAAGGTGTGCTTCAATGTGTCTCCTTGACCCAAAATCTCTGTTTCCAACAAAATAACTTTTGATTAGGGTTCCTAAAGTACCCAATTACTATTATCTGCAAAAAATTCGGAGTTAACACTTCTGAATGTTGTGTGAATCTATATTTTCAATCAACAACATCTTATTACTCCTTCCCCACTTTTTTTGACAAATTTTTGGCCCTATACTCTCTAATCCTTAGGCCCAGAACAATTTAGGAGAATAGTAAACAAAAGGGAAGCCTCAATTCTTTATTAATTTTGGAAAATTAGAACCACATTACCAAAATTAAAAAAAATCAACAAAAAATCAATTCTACTTAACAAAATTCTAGCAAGCGATAATCATTTTGTATAAATGAAGCAAGGGAACAAAGGAAAGTGATTATGAGAAAATGGGTGATAAATCCATTCCTCTCCCTCTTTTCTAATTTTTGAGTCCCGTCACACCGCAATCATGACTCTGTAACTTCTACAATGGTGGCTCTGTAGTGGGTTCCAATTTGGTGAGCGCGAAAAAGTTTGTTGCCTAATTTGTTTAATTTCCCTAACCCGATTATTATCAAGGCCCTGCTATACTTAGGTACTTATAGGATGGTAATTTTCTCCGATTCGCAATTCCATCTTGACTTTATCGAATTTATCCATCAGGAATGAACGATAGGTAAATTGGTATCAATTGTAACGACCTATTATGTTATTATTTGAAATACACCTTGTGTGGAATCTCAAAAATATTTGAATTATGTTGCAAAACTAAATAAGGGTTGATACAAAAAAAAAAATTAAAATATAAATTTGAACTAGGCTAATGTTAACCTACCATAGAATTCTCTCTATGGCACCGACTCTATTGCAACTGCTTGGCCGGTATAGTGGGGCTGATGGTATCAACCAAAGAAAATATAATTTTATTTATTTTTCCTTCAACTCGTTTTTGGAAAAACAAATGAGGGCTACTCCAAAAAAAAACCCTAGAATCCTCCAAGATTGGGAACAATAGAGAGCAGGAATTTCATGCGAAGGAAAAAACCCATGGATTTCAAAACTACGATTGTCAAGATTCTCCATCATAGAGCCACAAAATTATGTCTAGAGTTCATCAACAATTTATTGGTTTCCTGGTAGGCTTGGCTTAGTTGAGTGGTTAGATGTGTCTTTAATATCATAATACTTTATATGTTTTCAAGAGATTGCATTTATAAGCCTTCGGGCACGGAATCTGGGCAGATAAGAACTTGTTTATAGTTGTTTAGAAAGGTAATTTATTTTATTAGCTAACATGAAGCTTGTTATAATTTTTGGGTGTTATCATAGGGGTGGTGATTTTGGGGTAAATGGGTTACGAGCTTGAGATGGTCCGGAAAGAAAATTTTGGCTTGGGTGATGGTTGTTTTGTTCCCGTTTATATTATATGTGTTTGCTACCTTATTTATTAGTAATACCTATATAATGTATGTTAGGGAAATGAAAGTAGTATAAATAGAAATGTCATATATTTGTCCGTCTCATAAAAAGAATATGCTTACTAGGATGTACAAGTGTGACTGTATATATTGTGATTGTGATTTGTGATAGTCAGTTGGCTTGGTTACCACACATGCTAAATACTAATGGTTGGCTTGGGTATCACGCCTGATACATGATACCTATTGGTTGGCTTGGAAACCACGCCAGGTACATAATTGGTGGGTCAGGTACCATGCTTGGTATGAGATATCAATATGGTTGGCTCAAGTACCACGTCACTACAAGTTGCTAATGATTGGCTCATGTACCACGCCTTGTGATGTGATTGTTTGAGTATGGGTTCGATCAGTGAGAAAGGTTTTTTTTTTTTCATAATGTGATTGTTATATGTTGGCCTATGACTTCTCGTGATCAATGTTAAGTGATGGAGAGTTTATTATAACAACTAGAAATGCAGCTTGAACAACATAGATTATGTCTTGGGGGATCCTTGGGTGGTCTAGGATTCTTTAAAGGTGTGTTGAAATCTTGTGTGGGTTTTTGTGGTGGTTGAGCATGATCTATGCAGTTGTCCAGTCGGGTTGTTAGGTTAAGAGATTGAGGGTGAGTAGCAAAAACTTCTAACAAATTTAGGGATGGATGTGGATTCAGGAATGGAAACTAGAGGAATTTTTGTGTTGGTAGAATGAGTGGTTTATTAGAAAGCCTTTATCTAATAGAATGGTACGTTTATGATCTGATATGAGTGTGGAATGGCCTAGAAACATAGAGTTGGTAGTGGAATAAGGTGGAATGACTTGAGATAGACTGTATGAATTTAAAGGTTGTACAACTTGGTAGAATAGGTGGTGATTGAAGGATCGGGGTCATAACTATATCCCTAAGTTTCATGTTTCAGGATTTATTTTCATCATATCCTGCGGTGGATTCATGTGAACCGATAATTCCTACCAGTATGTGTTCTTTGTATTGAAACTACTCTTGCTATGCCCCTTGGCATATTCTGCTGGCAGGATCAGTGATATTTCTTAGATGAAGACGAAGCTGATTTCCGGCAGCTTCTACCTCTCTTTCCTTTTAATAGGAATTGTGGATTATAAATTTCAATTCTTATATTTTCTTAGAAGTTCTTTTACCTATTTAGACTAGTTTCTTGGGAGGGTTTTCTGTATTTCTCCAAAGTTCTTTATTATTAATTAAGTTTGAGAGTATTTATGCATTTAAATAGGGTGACTAGTTTACAATTGTTCACTTTCTCATTACATGTTTCAGATTGGATATAAGGTTTCTCCTATCTATGTTTTATAGTAGGTGCCTTCATGGCCCGTTGGTTTGGGTCGTGACTAATTTGATCTGAAATCAGGGGTGGATCCACGTGTAGTGTTTCGTATTCTCTAGCACCCATTAATTAGGACTGAACTTTTTATTTTAATATAAAGTTTTAAAACAAAATAGGATATATTAGTTGAATAGCACTCGTTGTTCAAATTTTGGTGGGTGCTTTGATTAAGTTGATGGGTTGAAAGTTACACACAACAAATCGTTAAGGGTTCTAACATTGGTTAACACAAGCAGACCACTTTATTAAAACAAATAAAGATGTACAAAATAATGGATATAGCCCAACGTGCTAGACCACAATCTGACACTCAACAAAACAAAACCAAAAAATAAAAAAGGAAGGTTGAAATGAGAGATAACATATTAAGAGGAGAGAGATGTAAACAAGAGCCACCAAAATCAAAGATGTTTCTAGAAATGTTTACATCTTCCATCCATCGATCTTATTGCTACTGAAGTGAGTTCCATGGATTGTCCTTCACTTGAGAAAGATTACTGATCTGGGACGACTGAAGATGAAGAACCCGACCTCAATCTCGAGGTAACCTTTTATATGGTCTAATCTTGTATGCTTTCAGAAGCTAGCTGCTTTTACTTGCCTATAACTACATTCCCAGAAACAAGAATTAGATTTAAATTATTTGTCTGACAACCTTGTGTAAGTATAGCTGCCCCTTCCTCAAGATCTAGGTTTTGTTGGTTTAATTTAATCACAGAATTCATACAACCACCCGAACTTCGATCCATAAAAAAGAATGCTAGTTTATATTTATTTTAGAGGTTAAAAATGAGCTGGTCAGTGCTTAGGATTCTTTACTTAGCTTCTCGAATGTCGTTGAAACCAATCAGGTACTAGCTTTTTTCTAATAACCATGTATCACCTGCGAAAATGGTATTGATAATCGAAATAGACTAGACACATAAATGTTACCTATTCTTCAAATGTCTTGATTTTATATCATATGTAACACCTCAAAGCTCTTACCGGGTGCACGATAATGTAACTAAACGAAACTAATTCCGACATCAGTAACAAGTAGAACCATGTTTAATCTAGACCTTATATCTATCATCATTTAAGACTAAAATTGATAATTTGAGAAACTATTAATGTTATAATTTCCTTGGTCTTAGTTGTGGAATATCATATTTTTCTGTGTTAATGGTTTCCCTGTGTGGACTTTGGACTTCTTGTAATTGTTTACAATCAAAAGTGAAAAACTAGGTAAGCAAAATAATCAGCAAGAGTATTTCCCTCCTTTAAGGAGTGTTGTACTCTTACTGACATCAATTCCTTCATTCTATTAATGGAGTTGACCTCCAATGTCACACTCCATTGAATAGCACATTCTCCATTTATCACATGCTCCAATGCTAAAGAATCAATTTGCAGATTCACTCTATGTAGATTATGCTCTAAAAAAATTTGAAGCCGCTCTCATATTGCAATTGCCTCTGCCATTATGTTTGTTGTATCATGAAGCATCATTCTTTTGTCAACCTTCAACTTTCTTGCTGAATCTCTAATACAGAAAGTTGAAGCACTAGGCCCAGGATTGCCTCTAGAATCCCCGTTTGTGTTGCATTTCAACCACCCATGTGGTGGTGGACACAATTTATTCACCATGGACTGAGATGTAGGTATGTATGCCTCTAATAGTTTAGTTTGGAATATCTGCATACTTAAACATATATTCTTCTTCTTTTTTCTTTTTCTTTCTTAGTTAAATTTATAAGTTTAGTTTTTACCTTTTTTTATTATTATTACTATTGTGTTCAAATAAGTTTTTATGTTTAGTTTTTAACTTTTCTTTAATTGTTTTTCATTAATTTTTTTTATTCTTGTGTTTAAATATTTTTGCACTTTCATTTCTTGATCGGTAGTAAGTTTACAATAAAAGATTCAACAACCATAACCTTAAAATCTTGGATCCATCACACTCTCAAACTTAACTTACTTGGTGATTAAAATAATAAAATGAATTACTTCTTTTATATATATATATATAACAATAATAAAAATCCCTATATATGGTTCAATGTTTAAAAAAAATTGAACATAATACAATTTTGTTGGTTTCTTACTATTTAAAATATACCTAACAAAGTCAAATAAGATGTTTAAACTTGGATTTTGTTTAATTTTTATTTCTCCTCGAGCAATTTTTAGATGATAAGAAGATTGCTTATTTAAATATATCTTGAATTAGGGATCTTTTATATATATATTGATGAGATTTGGTTTCTATATCTCTATTAAGTAAAATCATTAATGATTATCTAAAATAGATATAAAAAATCCAATATCATAAAGAAGTAATAACATTGGTCAAACTACTTGTCATATGGTCAACTCTGAAAAGACTATAAATATAGGTGAAAATACATGGGTTTGACATAAAAAAATAAACATCACAATATTATATTCATCAATAGAAGAGCATCTATCATTTGTCAAAGAGGTGCCAAGAACTTTTAATTTGGTTCTCAGAAATTTTTGTTATTATTAATATGTATGGTTGATGGTCATGTTATCATTTCATTTTTTTGTTTGTATCAAATCCTAAATTTTTCAATTTATTTTTCAGTTTATCATTATAATTTATATTTTTCATTTGTTGTTTTTTTTTTAACATAAAAGATCTTCATTTTTAAACATAAGATATCTAGAAATATCATTTTCTTTTATTAAAAATGTAAGAAGACAAAACATTTCATTTATGTTAAAAAGAGAGTTTAATAGGGCAGCAAAGACCCCATGTTTATAAATTATGTGAAAAGAAGTTATTTGATTTGATGTGTTTTCTAGATTTAATTGTTCAAATAGATAATTGAATGTTTTGACTTTGATTGAAATTTTAAACATTTTGATTTTTTTAAAATCATGTTCCCAATTTGGCTGATAAAAAAATTACATGGAAACAACTATGTTTTTAACCCCTATTATATGGCTATGAATAAATGTTCTGATTATTTTTTTGTTCTCATTTTAGAAATGGTTGGACGGAGACGGAATCAAAGTACTCCAATTGTGAGCGGAAGTAACAATCAAGAAAGAAGACAACGTAGAAGAATTCATCGACGGAGGACAATAAGAATTAACGATTCTAATTATGATTCTGAAATAATTAGAAATGATGTTCCAAGTTCTATCCAAAATATCTTAAGGGATCAAAGAGCTTGGATGAGGGAAGGGAGGAGAAAATATGAGGAATTCAAACAGATCCAAATGGACACTTCTTCTTCCATACCAGAATATATTCATCTATTTAAGATGAAACGAGAAGAGTTGACTTTCCATTTTATATGGGTCTTGGATCCTGAAGCTTTGTTTATATTTATTTTTTCTCTCCCAGATCATTGGATGAAATTAATGATTAGTTTTTATAATTGTCTTGGTCCAAATAAGGATTATCTGACATGTATGTATGCACTTAAAATCATGTGGGAGCAAAAGATAGATATAGAAGCTAAAATAAAGAAATATTGGCTTCTAAGGACCTCTTCTAGGCCTCGTTTTTATCAATCTTCTCCTATAGACAATCTAGCCAAGATTTTAGCTGATAGTATTATAAATCCTTATCACCAACGTAATGTGAAAGATATCATGTAATATAGAAAAGTTATCATATGACTTGTAATATTTTCAATATTTTTTTTATAAAAATGTGTTTTTTGTTGTTTCTTTAATTTTTTTGATATTTAAATATTATTAATATAAAGGATTAATACATAATTAAAGATCTTTAATACAAAACATTTGAAGGAATAATTTTATGTTTTGATTCGTAAATTGATCTTCAAATAATGATAGAAGACTTTGTGACCCTCACTTCTCCATTAAAAGTAAAGTCATTAAGATTTTTTTTTTCTTGAGTGTGTATCTCATATGTTGTCATTGCCCGAAACTTGAGTCATGATGAAAGCTATTATTACCCACTAGTAGGTAAGCCAACCCGTAACCCAGAACGACAATTAAAAGGCATTCAAGGTAGAAGCCATGACCTGATTCTAACACCTAGTCGTAACAAAGTGCTTAGAATGACAAGTGACTCCAAGCTAACCCTTGTTACTAGAATAGTCATTAAAAACTAAATACAGGCATGTAAAATAATTAAAATGAATAGCGCAAGAATAATTATGGAATACAGGTTCAATATGTAACACCCAAAAATTTCTAATCTAAAACTCAAATCATTCTATAACACCTCGCAAATTTCTACCCTACAAATCAAAATAGTTCATCGTAGGTATATGAGATTGACATAGTTGATGTCCTACTTGCTCATAATTTATAAAGTCCTTTACAAAGTGTATCAAGAGTATCTAAAGTGATCTATGGTCAGAAGGGACCTCAATTACAAGTCATGTTCAAAGCATTCCTATTTGCTAAGTTCTCGCATGAGTTCATATAAAGTTCAACTTCAAACACCCATATCTCTCATAATATAATGAATTGGGTGGCCTATGACCAATCCGATTAAAGATCTATGAGTCTTTTTTTCTAACGCCAAAAAATTTCTCTTATTCCAAGTTTGGATAAATTTTTTTTTTATTGTTTTACTGGAACATACCTGGGCTGGGAGATTGGGCGAACTCACCTGCTCAATCTGTGATCCACCGAATACATTGAGGAAAGGCCTAATTACCTCACCGAATTGTCCGAAAACCTTAAGCTTCTGTCCATATGGGCAATCTAAAGTCCCAATGGGCAATCCACCATGTATTTTTGGCGAGAAAACCTCTAGATCACCGATTTGGCCGACGGGATTCATTAAACGGTCTTTTTTGTATAGTTTTCATATGTTCATGGAAGGGTATTATTGACCTTTTACCCTAAATAAACTTCCCTAAGTTAATTATACTACCTAATAACATCATTATACGTTTAAAAACTCCCAAAATCCCTAATTCTTCTTCTTCCAATGATCAAGAACTCCAAGAAACGCATTTCTCCAATTTCTCAAGATCTTAAGGCTCCATGTTCAAGATTGTCTCTAAGAATCCTAAGGTTTTCAATCCCAGGTTCTTCTCCACCCTTCAACTCCAATAAAACCACAAGAAAGACACAAGGTAGGTTTTCAAGTCTTCCTATCAAGTTCTTCTTCAAACTTCTTCAAGATTTTTATTCTTCCAAGTATGTAAAGCTATTCATAGTGCTGGACTAGTTCATCCTCACAACCTACGTATAACTTCAGTCACTTTAAAGTTTAATCTAGGGTTCTTCCCTCAATTTTATGAAATTCTTGATATGAGTTATATTCTTATTTCGAATTCAAAATTCTTATATCATGAGATTGAATTATTATATGCATTGATATCGTTGAGTTGTTCTTCATGCTTATATTTTGCATGAACCCTAGTTGATGATATTATTATTGAAAGCCTTTGTGCATTTATTTTTGAATTTTAAAGTGAGTTCAAGAGTATCTTCAAGTATCTTTTGAGAAGAGTTTAAGGGAACTCAAATGGTTCCAAAAGTACTATTTTTCACATTTAGAAAAGAACTACTATTTTATAAAGAGCACAACCAGTTTTCAAAAGCATTTGAGTTAGATAAAGAGAAGTTTAGTTAACCCTTAAAGAAATTACTATTTTTCACATTTAAAAGAAAGTACTATTTTGAGAAAAGTATACAGAGTTTTCAGAATATTTCAGATAGATTAAGTTCAACTTCAGTTACCTCTTAAAGAGGCCTTTAGAAAAATTATCTCAACCCAAAGAGTAATTTTACATGAGCATTCATATTTTTGAATTAGTATTGATCGCTGATTTAGGGTAAGAGTTCATATGACTGAAAGTCTATAACTTACGCCGCAAGCGTAGATTGGATCGTACCGCAGGACAGACGACTCCTCACCTGCCTTAAGAAGGCTTTATAGTGGATCCAACAGTTCAGTTGCGTCCTATATTCTAGCAAGCTATAGGGAGTCTCTGGCAATGTGGGTAAGACGTTGTATCATCATGAAGCTCATCATGATATTGTCAATTAGAGAAACTCCCAGTAAACTAAAGTAAAGTATATATTAGTTCATATATTGCAGTTTAGTATTTACTATTATTGCATCCCTACTAAAAGATTTGAAATGATTTATTTATATTACTTTTGAGTGGAGATATCTTTAGTCTTTCAGTTCAGATATTTATTTTATTCAAACCTAGTACATACTCATACATTCAATGTACTGATGTCATTCAGCCTACATATTTTCATGATGCAGGTTAAGTTACTTAGGATCATCAACAGACGTTCCGTTGAGTTCACATGATTCGTTCGTCAGTTTTTTGTGAGGCCTCCTTGATTTCTGAGGACTCCAGTTTTATGATTTGCTAGTAGTAGAGTTTTCAGGTGTCGTGGATCTTATACCTACATCCATCTTTATATAATAGAGACTTCGTAGATGAAGAATCTTGGATTATCCTTCAATATTCAATGTTAGATGTTTTATTTAAAACTTATGTTTTATCCTTAATATATTTAAAGAGTTGTGAATTCAGCAAACTGCTGATAAATGATGAGTGGTTGATTTTCACTCGTTTGAGGTCTATTTGGCTTAATAATTAGTGTTCTTAATACCAAATTTTTTCCTATTCTACTAAAATGTTGATGATTTATAGCTATGAAGGAAAACAGACAAGGAAGGGAGTGATGTTTGAAAGAATGACCAAAAATGTAAAAAAAAGTGTGACTTATAAAGTGTGTGATCACCAAACATAAAAGGTTAATCGCCAAATACACCTGAGACTGCCTAAGTTGACAGTGCACTGTGTTAATTCTCAAGAACAATCGGTAAAGTGAGAAAATAATTGAAATACGCCGAAAAACAAAAGGCGATGTGAGTGGATGTCACCGAATTTGATAGTGCTGCCCGATAAAATTGAGGTCCAAAGGGTTAAATAAGGTGATAATCGGCGGTTCGCCAATTTGATAAAAGAAAACTCGTACGGGATCACCGAATAAAGCTCAAACAACTAGAGCCTGAAGTAAGGAAAAGGCAAACTCAAGGGAGATTTGTGATTCGCCAAATGTGGTAGGGGAACTCAGCTAATGTCACCGAGTAAGACACGGAGCTAGTTTTTGGGAAAGACTTTGGGAAACTATAAATAGCCAAGAGGAGAGAGAAACAAGGGTCCAAAATTGGAGAGAAAAATCTAAACATTATAGAGAGAGAAAACATTTTCTATTGAGTGAAAAACATCCTTTCCCTTTAGGGTTTTAAATTTTACTACTTGAATTTGTTAAGTTGAGAATGATTTCAAAGTGAGTTTTCTTGTAATTGCTTGATTTCATGTTACCCATGGGTGCTCTCATGAAAGTTATATTTTTCCTTCTTTTTGTGATGGGTGGCTAAAACCCCAATCTCTTGAGTGTGATTATGAGGTTGGGTGTTGATTTTAATTAGCGGGTTTGATGAAGTACTCGATTTCATAGCTCTAAATCAGAGATTCAACTTATTGCTAAGTGACTATTTCATAAGCTAAGGTGTCCACTTGATTTTATATTTGATACTCATATGGGTGTTTGAAAGAGACATATGCGTGGGTAAAAAGTTTGATGTTTTGAATTTAGTCAATAAATTGTAAATCCAAGGTAGTAAGTTGCTAGAATTGCATGCAGATGAGACACAAAAGAGATTCTACGAAAAGATGCTTTCAGATCGGAAGAAGATTAGTGTCATTCAAGATGACTTAGCCTATTTCTCATTTTAAAGTTTAATTGAGAAATTCTACATATCCCAATTCTTAATCAACAACAAATCATCACACCCCTTGAGTTAATTAATCTTGTGAATCTCTCTATGCGGTAATAGAGAGTATTGTGTGACAGGTATTGTGATGTTGAAATTGGTGGTATAATCCACCCAATTGCTATTTGACTACATTGAGATTAGTTGAATTTTAATTCACCTATTGGAATTTTAACCTTATTCCATTATTCAACCCTGACTCTTAGTTTGATATTTTTTTTGACGACGATCACTCACAGTTTTAATTTGTTTGGAAGAGTGATTTGAGCGTTATAAAAAATGGCGCCACTTCCGGGGAGTGGTAGTTAGAAATTCAATTTGAGAAGTAACTTTACTTTGTAGTTGAAAAATCTTACCCTTTTCCTTCTTGTTGTGCATTCTAGTAGGTGAATTAATGAATATGCATGGTGGTGAGGAATCTAGCTTCTATGGGTGTGACAATGACATTAGAATAGAGGATGAGGTTGTATCTCATACCATAAATGAAGTTGGAGCAATTTGCTTACCAACAATGCACAAGATTGTCACATTTAACGTAACCAAGCCCAAGTTGAAGCTTACCAAACCAACAGGATTATATGGGGGTCTAGAACACGAAGATCCTAGTGAGCATCTCTATAAATTTGTGAGTGTTTGTGACCCATTTTCAGCTGAAGGTATCTCACAAGAGTCAGTGCAAATGAGGTTATTTTCCTTTTCTCTAATATGGGAAGCAACTAGGTGGTTGACGGAGTTTCCAAGGAAGTCTATTACCTCATGGGAAGGATTGATTGAAACATTCCTTTAGAGGTTCTTTCCTCTGTCAAAAGTTATGAAGTTGAGAAAGAATATTCAAAATTTTGAAAGAATGAGTGGGGAGCCTACTCATTAAGCTTGGATACGTTTTAAGTGAGTATTGTTAAAATTTTCTAGAAATGCTTTTCCGGATGAGCTGTTGTTGCAATATTATTACCAAAGTATTGATGTTGTGAATAAGAAATTGGTGTACCATCTTGTGTGTGGAGGTATTATTAAGAAACCATTTAGTGAAGCAATAAAGTTACTTGACGAGATGAAAAAAATCAACCAAGCTTGGTATATGAGTAAAGATTATGTGTCACTTCAACATTTGGAGGGTGTTTAAGGAACAAGAAGAGAAGAACCAAGAATTGTGATAAAATCATTTCTAGATTGACAACTCAACTTGAAATGTTGTCCGAACACATTATTACGGGTTGAACAAACCAATGAAATGTGATATCCCGGTGCGCGTATGATAAAGACGGGTACATGAGAGAAGAAAAATTGGAGGATTTTCCGCCATGTCATCAAAGATTAGCCAAAATAAAAGGTTGGAACAATAATGTTGATGAGAGTTGGTGAAGAAGCAAATGTCAAGATGTTACATATAAGCAACATTTCATTCCATATGATCCAATGAAAACACAAATTGACGACTAGTTGACTAAAATTTTAAACAAGGTGGAAGGTTCAGATATGATCTTGCAAGGGATTCAAAGTGAAGTTTCTACTTTTTCCACCACCGTAGTCTCACATTCATCTTCCATCAAGTCACTTGAAGAGAAAATGAGATAGTTAACTGCTCTTGTATATGCTAATCCATATGAGTTTGAAATATCTGATGCAAAAGGGAGTCAAAGGATTCCAATCAAATTTTCACCCATTGTTACTAGAATTGGAAAGGCATTACAAGAAATCATAAGGACCGAAAAATAAATGCTCAATGGGTGATTGGAAATGATGAATCATTGAAGGCAATGAATAAGACTCAAACAAAAGAAGTTGAGAAAGACCCAATTGAAAATGCTAAGGAAGGTGGTAATGAAGCTTCATCCACATTGCCTCAAATTAAGATAAAGTCTTCATTCCCACAAAGGTTGAGGAAGAAAAATGACAATGCTAAATTCCAAAAGGTTGTAGATGTAGTGATGGAGATGAAGATGAACATTCAATTGGCTGATGCTCTCACTGAAATACCAGGATATGCCAAGTACATCAAAGAATTTGTGATAAATATCAAGGTAATAGATTGCGAAACAATTGAAATGCCGCAATTATGTGGTGCGGTAATGATAAAAAAAATTAGTCCTCGTGAAAAATGATCCGGGAGCTTTCACTATTACATGCACCTTTGGTGCGTGCAAATTTGCAAAAGCTTTGTGTGATCTTAGAGCAAGTATGAACTTGATTCCACTAATGATATTTAATAAGCTTAGTCTTGAGGAAAAAAAACCAACAAATATGAGGCTCCTAATGGCTGATCGTTCCACAAAAAGACCGGTTGGTGTAGTCTATGATGTGCTAGTGAAGGTTCACAAATTTGTGTTCCCCACTGATTTTATAGTGCTTGATTGTGAAATTGATATTGATATGCCAATTATCCTTTGTAGAACACTCCTAGATACGGGGAAAGTTTCGATTGATGTGGAAGGTTGAGAGTTGAAGTTCCAAGATAATGATGAGATGGTAAACTTCAATATTCATAAATCCTTGAAGTGTCCTAGTGATATGCATGTTGTATCTCATTTGGATCGAATTGATGAAGTTGTGTCTAGTATTGGAGAAGCATCATATCGTGGGGATTCTTTGGCTTAAGTATTAATAAATTATGATCAAGCTGAAATTAGTGACGTGTGGCTGCGCTTGTGGGTGTAGGTTCACATACTTCGTTCCAAATGCAGCTTTATCTTGATCTTTCTTGTTGAGAAGCGCCGCCAGCCAAACAATCTATTATCGAGCCAAAAAATAAAAGTTGAAAGAGCTCCCGCCACATCTCAAATATGCATTTTTTTGAGACAACAACACACGTCCGGTAGTTATTTCAAACAAACATACACATTGGCAAGTAGAGTTATTAATTATCGTGTTGCAAAGGCACATTAGAGCCTTAGGGTGGTCTATTACCCATATTGTGGGAATTTCACCAAGTTTATGCACTCACAAATTAATTTGACTGATGATTTTAAACCAAGCATTGAGCCCCAAAGGAGTCTAAATCCTCTAATGTAAGAAGTGGTGAAAAAGGAGACTATAAAATTGTTAGATGTGGGAGTCATTTTAAAAATTTTGGACATCCAATGGGTAAGACCGGTGTAATGTTTTCCGAAGAGGGGTGGTATCACTGTTGTTCCAAATGAAAAAGCTGAGTTTGTTGCTACTAGACCTATTACTGGGTGGTGTGTGTGCATGAAATATCAGAACCATAATTCATGGACCGAAAAAAATCATTTCCACATGCCCTTTATTGATCAAATGCTTGATAGGCTTGCCTGAAATGGGTGGTATAACTTTCTCGATTAATATTCTAGGATAACCAAATCTCCATTGCACTGGAGAATCAAGAGAAGACAACTTTTACATGTCCTTATGGTACCTTCCCCTTCAAACGAATGCCCTTTGAGTTATGTAATGCTCCAACTACCTTTCAATGATGTATTCTATCAATCTTCGTATACATGATTAAGGACTCCATGGAAGTGTTCATGGATGATTTTTTTGGCATTGGAGATTCTTTGAAGGAATATTTAAGGCACATGGAGATTGTGCTCAAAAGGTGTGCAGATTGAAATTTGGTCCTGAATAGGGAGAAGGGCCAGTTTATTGTAAAAGAAGGAATTGTGCTTGGGCACAAAATTTCCTGGGATGGTATCGAAGTTGATCAAGCCAAAATCAATTTAATCAAAAAAATACGTCACCCAAATTCAGTCAAAAGAGTGAGAAGTTTTGTTAGTAATGTCGGATTCTATAGGCGGTTCATCAAAGTTTTTAAAAATATTGCAATCCTATTGTGCAAGCTCTTTCAGAAAGAAACAACATTTGTCTTTGATAATGATTGTTTGAATGCTTTCAAAGTGTTGAAGGAGAAACGTGTCTCGACTCCTATCATCATAGCACCTGATTGGGACCTCCCTTTTGAAATGTGGTGGTTTGGCACTAGGAGCTGTCCTTGCGCAACATAAAACAAGTTTTCATCCCATGCATTTATTATAATAGTAAGACTATGAATTCTGCTCAAAAGAATGACACTGTGACATAGCAAGAGTTGCAAGCTGTTGTATATGGGTTTGAAAAGTTCAGAGCCTATTTGTTAGGTATTCAAGTGATTGTGCATACTGATCATGCAGCCCTGCGATACTTAATGGAAAGGAAAGAGGCAAAACCACGCCTAATACGATGTGTGCTCATTCTTCAAGAATTTGACTTTGAAGTAAATGATAGTAAGGGATGTGAGAATCAAGTGGATGACCACCAATCACGTCTAGAGGCTGGTACTAAATTGATTAAGGAGAGAGATATTGATGATGCCTTCCTTGAAAAATTGGTAATGATAGTTTCTACTTCTTATGTTCAATGGTATGCTGATTGTGCAAACATTATTATTTATAGGCTATTACATGATGATCTGAGTAGCCTTCAAAAGAGGAAAGTCTTATTTGATGTGAAGAAGTATATATGGGATGAACCTTTCTTTTTCAGCGAGTGTGCTGATAGAATCATTGGGCGTTGTCTACCTGAAGTGGGTGTTAATGAGATACTTGAAGCATGTCATGCTTCACCAGCAGGTGGTCATCAGGGAGGTATATGCACAACCTCTATGGTTTTGCAATATGGCTATAATTGCCCTACATCGTTCAGAGATGCTCATGCATTGTGCAAAAAAAAAATTTCAATGTCAATTGCAAGGGAGAATATGTAGGATACATAAATTGTCATTATCGCAAATCCTTGAAATTGAATTATTTGATGTTTAGTGGATTAATTTTATGTGCCCTTTGCCTAGCTCATTTTTTAACAAGTACATTCTTGTAGAAGTTGATTATGTCTCCAAGTGGGTGGAGGCTATGGTATTACCAAACAATGAAGCAAGAAGTGTCACAAAGTTTCTACAGAAGAATATTTTCATAAGGTTTGGAACCCTAAGGGCTATTATAAGTGATGGAGGGTCACATTTTTGCAATCGTCAATTTGCATCCTTTCTATCAAAGTATGGGGTAAAGCACAAAGTAGACACCCCCGTACAATCCACAATCAAGTGGGCAAGTTGAAATGTCAAACCGAGAGATAAAGGGAATTTTACCCAAAATGGTGAATATTCACCGTACCGATTGGTCTAGTAAGCTTTATGATGCTCTTTGGGCTATCACATGTCATTCAAGTCCCTTATTGGTATGTCTCCTTACAAGCTATTTCTTGGGAAGGCCTGTCATCTATAGGTCGAGTTAGAGAACAAAGCCTTATGGGCATTGAAAAGGATAAATTTGATTTGGGATGTGGCTTCCAAGGATCGTGTTCGTCCAATCCTTGAGTTGGATGAATTTAATTTGCATGCATATGAAAGCTCTGTTCTATATAAGGAAAGGTCAAACGGTGGTATAATGCTAATATCTTAGCTTGTGAGTTTCACGTAGGGGAGAAAGTTCTACTTTTCAACCCAAGATTGAAACTCTTTTCCGGAAAGCTTAAGACCAAGTGGTCTGGTCCACACACACTCACACAAGTGTATGGAAATGGAGCGATTGAAATCAAAGATGCAAAGGGGTGAGATTCAAAGTCAACAACCAACTGTCAAAGGCATACTTTGGTTAAGATCATGATGTGTAGGTTGTAGAAGTGGTGTATTTGGATTTTGTTTGAAGACATATCAACATCGTGCCGCGACATTAAATTAGAAACTTCTTGGGAGGCAACCCAATTGTTAGTTTTTTTCAATAACGTGGGTGTCAAAATATGCAGCTATCATGTGCAAATGAGTGATGGAAAAGGAAATTCTGCGATACCCAAAGTACCGTGGGTAAATCTCCAACGAGTTTGCCAAATGGCGCCCTCAACTTTAGGTGATTAGTGTCTATTTTGGGAAAGAGAATCACCTACTTGGCGATGTTCCGATGAAATTGGGCGAACCCTCAACAGTTCGTCTAATCTAGCGCTCGAAATAGGGAGCGGACTAGTAATTTTTGCGATACTCTTGGAAATATAGTGTTTCGCCCATTTGTATTGGGAAACCACAGTGTAGTTCACCAAAGTGTAGGACAAATTGTCCCAAGCTACAGACCCCATCGGCGAGCTGATCTTACTTGGCAATCCGCCGAATGATCTGGCAAAATTTCTCATGGAGTACTTCCATCTTCACTTGCTCATGTTATTGCTTTGTATTGAGGACATTGCAATTTTGTTTTGGTGGAGTGAGGGGAATTTAAGCAATCTTTTCCTATTTTTTGCGTTACATTTTGGTACTTTAAGTTTTGGATGAATGCATCTTTTTTATATATTTTGTTCTCTCGTGATGTTGCAACCCCATGAGTTTCAAAATCATGAAATGTTTGAAGTTTTCATTAATAATGATTCGATGATTGATTGTGTACAATAACGATGCCCTGAATCGTACTAATGATGAGCATGATGTAGAGTGTTGGTGTTGCGAGAATAAAATCCATGTTGTTGACCTTTTTAAAGATCTCTGTGAGTCTTTTTTTGACTAGCTGCATTTTTATGTGAGCCTTACAATGAAAATCCTACGACGATTTTGATATTTTCGAGATGTGCTAAATGAGTGTATTTCAAAGTACCATGTGTGGTGAGGTCTTGAAAATGCTTAAATCACCATTAAAAACTAATTGAAAAGGTGAGCGATCGCAGTCAGTAAAAATCCAAAAAAGTGTCGGGATCGAATCCCACAGAGAATGCTATATCGTGGAGAATATTTTATTGAGAGATTATGATTTTATATTAGCTCATTTGGAATGGTTAGAACCATTGGGTTGATGATACTACCAAATTCACATAAGTTTTTTTTTATCAAGTATTGCAGCTAAACTAAGATTTAGAATAAGTAAAGAATTAAGAAGCAATCTAGGGGTGTAGGGATTGGAAATCAATGTCATGTAGGAGTAAATATGTTGCTCTGTAGTGATGTGCATACATGAATATACTAATTCATATTCGATGACACTAATCATCTTTTGATCTCAAAGAATCTATGCCTAGAATCTCCTATCGGTGTTATCTAATGTCAATTCTTTAAAACCCAATAGCTTACTATATCCCCTCTTTCAAGAATTGGGAAAATAGACCAGACCCATAACCTTTCTTTCAAGAAAGTCAATGATATCAAACCTAAATTTCTAGTATTGAACTAATTACCCGCTCCAATTAATCTCTTTCGAGCATCAACCGGAGATCAGAAGTAGGAATTAAGTGTGCAACCTTAACCCTTAAGCTAATCGTATGATAATTAGATCAAATTCATGCATGAACAGAACATCATAGAGCATAGGACAATAAACACTATGTTAAATTAACACCCAACCCTATTAGAGCAAACCTAGATCTTGGGGTTATAGCCACCCATAACAAAAGTAAAGAAAGTATACCTTCCATGAAAGCAGCCATGGGAAACATGAAATAAAACAATTAAGAGTAAAACCACTTTGGATTTTACTTCAAATTATCAAATTCGAGATTCAAATTGTAAACTCCAAGAAGACTATAAAAAGTGTTGTAAAAAGAAAAATGTTCTCTCTCAAAACTATTTTCTGAACTAAATTTTTCAACACTCTAATCGAACTCCCTTAAAACTATATCATTCGGGTTATTTATATTTTCCCAAAATTTGACCCAAAAATCCACTTCGCAACAAAATCGGCGACATTAGTCACGCTAGCCTCATTCACTCGGTGAATCGCCATTCGTTCCCCAGCTCACCTTTGTAATGCTCTAGGCTTCAGGTGTTTGAAGCTCGTTTGGCGAACTCGATTGAGTCAGCCTTCCACGTTCGACGCATCATCGAATACCACCTTAGTTTGTTGTTCGAGTATTAAATATTTGCCTTTCACACTATAAGATTGGGCGAGGTCTTGCTCAGTCGGCGATCCACCTTTCATGCTAGGTGATCAACAATGTTCGTTTTACACTTCTTTTGTATTTTTAGCCACTCTTTTCAGCTTTAGTCCATACCTTGTCAGATTACCTTCATCGCTCCAAATTATCAACATTTGATTAGAAAAGGACAAAGTTACGCATTGAGGAAACCAATTAAAATGGACCCTAAATGAGTGCAAATCTACCACTCATCAAGGCCCCCAACTTAAAAATTTGTGTGCTCTAAAGTAAATCAAGTACATAATAAGCTCAATAAGGGTGTCTACACAGTAATCAATGAGAGTTAACATGCAAGCGCCATGGCAAGACTACTCTCAATAGTATGTTACCCTAATTCATGATTAAAAAAACATCAAATGATGATTGACTAGTTTCCACACAAGCCCTAGATCACTTTATAATCTTGTCTAATGAACCTACATATTTCAACAAAATGCATTCAAGTTCCCTCACACCAAGAACGATTCCATGCTCTTACAAAAAAATCAACAAAGGTAATAGGAATCAATGCAACTCTCACTCTCTCACAAGAGAATTACATGCAAGATTTGTCCCTTAGATTTGCCCATATCTTCCAATTATCAAACTACTTGGTTCAGGTAAGATATAAAGGTCTTTTAGGCATGTAATAGGGAAGATAGTTAAGGCAAGGTCAATTTGGATTAGTAACTTACACCTTTTCAAAGCATTGTTTGAATCATCGTCACAACTTCTGAAGTTTTGTTCCATATATCTCATTTGAGAACACAAACCTTGACTTTCCACTCTCTTTTTCATTTTCATTTTCCCAATCTATTCTCATCAAATTGATGACAAAAACATACACATTTTTTTATATAAAGAGAGATTTTCCTTTTTTGTAAAACATTCAGATTTGAGTTTCATTTCTTCTTTCATTTCCCTTCACCTGGCTCTCCTTCATCTTTCCTATTCACACCCCCAACTAAGGGTTTTGGCCTAAGTTGGCTATTCAAACATCTCAATGTTTCAAAAAAGATTTTTGGTGAGAAGGTAGGGGTAGTTATGGCTTAAGAGGCTTCTTTTGGTTGTCAAAAAATAGGTTGGGCTCAATTGGTGCCAACATGGATTCACACTCACAAGGAAGTCACAATAGGCTTTATAGAAAATTTGGCTTCCTCATTGAATTTTCGCCCAAGATCATGTCCCACATTCACCAAGATTCAACAAATTTCACTAACAAGGATAATTCTAGGACTCCACATGCATGTTTTCAAGTAAAACTCACCATAGATGGAAATTTGAAATACACTTATCTAGCACATCCCGAAAAGATCATAAGAGTATGTGCGATGTTCATTGCAAGCCTCACATCCAAACGTAGATAGTCAAACCAAGATTCAAAGAGATCGTCAAAAATATGTAACCAAATCAGTTTCGCCTCTTGCAACACCAACACTATGCATCATGCTCATCATGAATACTATTTAGGACATCGAAATTGAACAAAATTGATTCTCAATTTTTTATCATTGAAAACATCAAGCATTTCACGATTTGGTCTCATGGGGAGTTGCATTTATCAAGAGAGAAAGAAAATTGAAGTAAAGAGAAACACTTTCCCAAAATAAAATCACTCTAATATAAAAAACATTAACTATAAGAGTTCAAAATATGAAATAAACAAAAAACATGAAAAAAGGGAAAAATTTGCACGAAAGCCCTCACCCCACAAAAAATAAAAAGCGTTGTCCTTAATGCAAAATAAATGAAATGCTGGGAGGCAAAGATATAGGATCCCCCTGACAGGCTAAACCTGTTGAGCACTCTCATTTGGAGTCTCTGGTGGAGAAGCCTCAAGTGGGGAATCTATGCCCGACAATAGGATCACGAGAGGCGACAAAGAAATGTTGGGCTTGGGCATTAGTGCCCGTCTCAGCAATGGGAAGTGTGGGGGAGTCTGGACTGACTTCACAGGATCCAAAAACTTAAGTCTCTCGGTGAGATATCTCTAGGGTAGCCTGAATAATGACCTCATTAGTCTCGTGCAACTCTGTTTGGGTCTCGGCAATACCGTGCTCATCTTCTCCCAACCCCTCCTCATCGGTCTCCTCAGCTAACTCCTAATCCTCAGCATCCACATCTACAACGAACTCAGGTGCAGAAGTGGAAGGTGGAGCACTAGGCATCTCGGGTGAAAGTGCAACAACATCTTAAAGGGGAATCTCTCCCCAAACTGTCGAGATGTCCATGGACTGAATCTGGACCACCTCATCCCTCAATGTGGCAACCTCAGCCTTATGGGTGTTCAAAGCACTTGAACTACCCATAGTCTTGTTCAACAATGTTATGCTCAAAGTCAACTCATCTAATCTCAAAGTGTGGCCCTCAATTTTCTTCTCACACTTGACCACCCGCTCAATCTGAGAAACCAAGGCATTCTTGATAGCCTGGCTAATGAGCTAGGGCCACTTCATCTCAACCTGAGACACATGAACATCTGCTGACCATGCAAGAATTCCCATTTGGTATATAAATGCCTAGGTCAAGGAAGGATGGGTAACATGAGAAGGGAGAGGCCTCACACTAGTAGCGGTCACAGAAGCAGAAGGTGCAGATGTAGTAGTGGAATTAGAAAATCCTGCAACAGATGAAAGATTAGGAATACGTACCTGCTCCACAGAAGGAGTAGGTGTGCGGGTCTCAGGAGCCAAGGTTGCAAGGTAGACAATTGGACTGGAGTCTTGTGGTGGTGGCTTCCTTAGAACCACATCATCTCTCGAAAACATAGCATCGATCCTCTCGATGTCACTAGATAACGTTGGTGTGACTTTAACATCTGTAGCAACACTGAAAGGGACTCTTGACCTTCCACATAACAGTGTGATCAAAAATAGAAAAAGGGAGTGATGTCTCCTCCTGCCTCGCCCTTATCAGCCTCTGTGTAGCAACAATGGCATTGACATGAATTTGCTCTCAACCTATGATGGTGCCCAACAATATTCTCTTGTCATGGTGAAGTATAGACTCATTTTGGGATGACATCAAGTTTTTATTGATGAAGCCAAACCAATATTTGGCCACGACATTTAAGTCTTTCTTCTCTATCTTAGCACCATCCGCAATCCAAGAAGGAGAAGAATCGGAGATCAAGGGTGCGAACCAACCTTTGAGAGAATCTAGGTCATGACCATCAGGAGTGAATATAGCTCATCTGTAAAGGCCAACACATTAAGGGAAGTATTAATAGCTCTTGGGTCACACCGAACTTTCTTCCCTGTCACCTCTACTTCTTTAAGTTGCATCGAGACTGTGCCCTTTAACTTCTTCGGAAGGGCACCAACATATGCCAAATAGAACCCTTTCACCAAGAAGGGATGTAGGTGCTCCTAACTCTTGTAAAACCTTCAAACCTATGGAACTGAATTGTTTCCCAGATGCCTGGGTAGTCACTTATCACTCTCTTTATAGAGAGTCGCCTTTCCTCAAGAAGGGTATGTTCTCCTGTTGCTTTAAGCCTATTCAAGGCTTTTGGAGCTATGATTAATGTTTCAATCACACCTCATCTAATTCTAGGTGCGAACGATCGTTAAGCAGTATAAAACCCAACAAATGAGTTGGGGTCGAATCCCAGAGGGAGTGGTACGTGTTAAAATTCAATTAAGAAGTGCAAATGTGATCTAACTAGCTATAGGAATAGATATTATCAGAAAAAGACATATCAAATAAAAGGGGTGACACGAATGTCAAATAGGGGTTTTTGGGTTTTCAAATTATCAACTACAATCAGTCAAATAGCAATAAGATAACAATAAGGAGAGAAATTCTCGGGATGTGATCGATTATAGGCAAATTTTGATATATGGGTAATTGAAACTACTAGTAAACAGCCAAAAATTAGTGGGTAGGCTAGACTATAATTGAAATAGCTTTCTCTCGAACAGCTATTCCGCTTCGAGTGATTTCTCTCGAACATCAACAAGCATAGCAATTAAGAACAGCCCATAACCTTAATGTAACTTCTCTCTCGAGCAAGATGGGTTGGACTGGGTTTAGGATTCACTCTTTCGAGCTAAACCCAAATCAACCCAATACATACAAATTATTAATCAAAAGCTTTGGTTCAAAAACCTCCCTCTCAAGCAAGCTAAGAACACAAAATTAGAACTGCATTTGCAACTACAATTCATAAATTAACCCACAACTAATGATTAAACCCACTTCAAAATAGCATTTAAACTAGTAATTAACAATACCCATACACTAATTCAACCCATAATCACATGATCACACCCCAAGAATTGGTGTTTTAGCCGAACATCATAAAAAAATAAAAACTGTTACCGAATCGATTAGCCATCAACTGGGTAAGAGGAATTCAAGCTTTACAATGCTCCAATTTGAAGAAAATTAGAAACCCACTTGTGAAATCTCCAAGTTGAGTCTCGTAACCCTCAAGTCTACTAAGAGAACTCAAGAGAAAACTGTTCTAGACTAAATTTGATTAAAATTTGATAAAATTCCATAAAATTCGATACTAAATTACTGTTCAAAATGTAATTTATAGTTGTCGAAAATAAGCCACGAAGGGCCACTCGGCGAAGTAAGTTGGGCTCACCGAACCACTCGACGAGCTACCTTTTGACCTTTTCCATCTCCTTTTCTTCTTAGTATTCAGCATCCTCGAGGTCTGTAACTTTGGGGAATCTATCTTTTCTTCACGAAACGACTCGGCAATTCACCTACTGCTCCTTTTCGTCGCCGACTTGGTTTCTTCCTTCAGGGCTTGACACACTGGAACTTTAGGCTGTAAGATTAGCCACTCGGCGACACGCCGAGTGCTTTTGGAGATCTTCAGGCTCGCCCTTCTTAATATCTTCAGCTTGTTTTGTTCCTTTTTGCCTGTTAGTGTCCTTGCTTTGCTCCTCAATCCATATACCTGAAAACCAAGGGATTAACATTAGTTTATAGCATAAATTAAGCATTTGAGGACACTAAATCTATCAAAACGAAGTCCTAAATGAGTCCAATCTCAGACACATCAAGATACAATTGGGAGAACTCTCGAGGTCGGTGCCCATGCAGATGATGGCTAAACCAACTTAGATCTTAAGTCCGTCCTCTTCCTCACCACCCTCGGTTGTACCCTGTCTTCTTTAGATGGTTTTCACATGGATATTTGTCGATGCTTCTAAATTTCAGATGGTTCATTAATGGAGATGCCATGGTGCTTCTTGAAAGGAGGTGGAGGAGACTCCTAGTTTGATTCTCATCCATTTCATGGTCTCTTTCGATTTGTTCTTCACTCAAGCCCACTTGTAGAAGGGGTGCTTGGTCTTCTCTTGTGTGCCATGCTCGGTTGACATTAGTCATATGATCTATCAAAGATACCCCTGCATCACAAGGTTGCCTCATCAATATACAATGGACATATTGATCGGCCACATTTTTATTGACTAAATCAAGGCTTCAATAAAAGTATTGCAGCAACAAATTATCTAGAACGCCATGCGTTTGACTTTGCAAGAGTAATTTCTTGAACCTCAGCCATGTTTCATGCAAGGGCTCACCTCCAGGACTTTTGAAATTTTGTATTTGGAGAAGAAGTTTAACGATCTTCGAGGGTGGGAATAATCGTTCTAAGAACACCTTTGTTAGCTCATCATACAAATTAATAGAAACAGTTTGTAACTCTACCAACCATCTTGTAGCCTTTCCCCTTATTGAGAACGATATAGTCTCAACCTTAAAGATTATTGGGAGATAGTCTTGAACCCAAAGGGTCCACACACCTCATAAAAATTCCTAAGGTGTTAATGGGAATCCTCATGAGATAGGGCCCCAAAATTTCCTTTCATCTGGAGTAATTAGATCATTCTACAAATGATATGAAACACTGTCCTCCCGGTTGTAGGATGCATTCAGATTTTTCCTGTGCTTTGAATGACATTAAAGGGCATGTCATTTAGGTCAACCATATTATCATTTGACAATAGTAACTGTCATTATCACTCCCATGGTCACTCATATTATCAAACTACTAATCAGCCGACAACAACACAAAATAGCAACTCTAATACAAATAAATGAGATTAAAATCTAATTTCTCAATTACAATTCTCAACTACCGCTTCCCGGCAGCGGCGCCAATTTTTTTTCTTGAATCACCCTTCAAAACAAATTAAAAAGGTGAGGGATCGTAGTCAGTTAAAACCGTACGAAGAGTCGGGATTGAATACTTCAGGGAACCGTATATCATGTAGAATTATTTATAGAGAGATTTGGATTTTAAATCTACTCATTTGGAATTGTAAGAACAATTAGGTGGATGGTACCACCAACTTAATATAATTTTTTTGTTATCAAGTATCACAAATAAACTAAGATTTAAAAGAAATCAAGAATTAACAAACAATCTAGGGGTGCGGGGATTGGAAATCAATGTCATATAGGAGTAAATGTGCTACTCCATAGTGATGTGCATACATGAATAGGCTAAATAATCTTCAATGACGCTAATCATCTTTCGATCTCAAAGCATCTACGCCAAGAATATCCTTTCGATCTCATCTAATGCCAATTCTTAACAACCAAATACCTTACTTTATCCCGTCTTTCAAAAGTAGGGAAAATAGATTCGACACATAAACTCTCTTTCGAGCAAATCAAGGACAACAAACTGAAATTGCTATTATTGAACTAATTACCCAGTATAACTAATATCTTCCGAGCATCAACCATAGATCTGAAGTAGGAATTAAGTTTGCAACCTTAACCCTTAAGTTAACCCCATGATAATTAGATTAAATTCATGCATTAACAGAAATAAAATATGGCATATCACAAAACCCACTATGTTAAATTAACAGCCAAACTCATTAGAGCACCCCTAGATCTTGGGGTTTTAGCCACCCATCATAAAAAGTAAAGAAAGTATACCTTCCATGAAAGCAGCCACGAGTAACTTGAAATCAAGCCATTAAGAGTAAACCCACATTGGATTTTATTTCAAATTATCAAATTCAAGATTAAAACTGTAAAACCCAAGAAGACTAAAAAAAGTGTTCTAAAAAGTAAAATGTTCTATATCAAAACTTTTTTTCTGAACTCAGTTGTTCAACACTCTAATCTAACTCCCTTAAAACTCTATCATTTGGGATATTAATATTTTCCCAAAATTTGGCCAATAATCCACTTTGGAACAAAATCGGTGATATTAGTTGGGCTCACTTAATTAACTCAGTGAATCACCCATCATTCTCCTGCTCTCATTTGTGATTCTCTAGGCTTCAGTTGTTTGAACATTATTTGGCAAACTCGATTGAGTCAGCCTTTCACGTTCGGCGCATCGTCAAATACCACCTTAGTTCACTGATTGAGAGTTAAATGTTTGCCTTGCACACTATCAGATTGGGTGAGGTCTGGCTTAGTCGCCGATCCACCCTTCATACTAGGCGATCAACAATGTTCATTTTGCACTTCTTTTGCCTTTTTGGCCAATCTTTCCAGCTTCAGTCCATGCCTCTTCCAATTGCCTTCATAGCTGCAAATTATAAAAAAAATTATTAGAAAAGGACAAAATTAGGCTTTGAGGACTCCAATAATTGAGCTAAATGGACCTTAAATGAGAGCAAATGTACTACTCATCAGGTCTTACTTGAAAGCATGTGTGTTGAGTAAAGGAATTTGCCTTGTTAGTCCAATTGTTTGAATCTTGGTGAATTAGAGGCATGATCTTGGGCAACACATGAAAGAGGGAACCCAAATTTCCATAATGTTTTGTGACTACCTTGTGAGGCTGTGTAACAATTTTGGCACCCATTTGAGCCTAACCTATTTGTTGGCAAACCAAAAGAAAGCCTCTTAAACAAAATTATCCCTACCTTCTCACCAAAAATCTTTTGTAAAGCATTGTAATGTTTTAAAAGCCTACTTAGGCCAAAATCCTTAGACGGGAATGTGGAAAGAAAGGAGGAATGAAAGCCAAGTAAAGGGAAAGAATGACAAAATGATATTCAACTTTAGAGTTCCTTACAAAAAAAATGAACCCCTCCTAAAAAAGGAGTCATTATGATGAAATACCTTGGAAAAATGACAATGAAAAAGAGAAGTGGATAAAATAAATTTGATTACAAATAAATTGAGCAAAAATTCAAACTTTGAGTTCTCAAATGAAAAAGAATAAAAAGAACTTGAGAAGAGGTGAAGATGATTGCAACAACATTTTAAAAAGGTAAAGTTACCGAGCTAAATTAACAATACCTTAACCCCCAGCCCCATTACAAGACAAAAAGACCCTTGAGATCTTGCATGAAATAGGTTGTGTGATGATTGGAAAATACGGGCAAATCTATGAGACAAATCTTGCATGTGTTTCTCTTTTGAGAGATTAAGAGTTGCATTGATTCCTTATATCTTTGTTGATTTGCTTTGTGAGATCATGCAATCGTTCTTGATTTGAGGGAACATTAATTCATTTATTGAAGCATGTTCTTACATCAAACAAAAAGAAAAAGTGAGGTTGAGCTTGTGTTTAGACCGGCTAGTCATCATGTGAAGCTTTTTGATCATGATTGAGTGTAGCATGTTGTTGACAGTAGTCTCTCTATGGCACTTGCATGTTTGCTCTCATTGAGTATTGTTGTATACACCCTTGTTGAGCTATTTGTTTTTTTTAATTTGCTTGAGGATAATAAAAGTTTAAGTTGGGGGTGTTGATGAGTGGTAGATTTTCACTCATTTGAGGTTTATTTAGCTCAATATTTAGTGTCCTCAATTCTTAATTTTGTCCTATTATGATAAAATATTGATGATTTGTAGATATGAAGGAAAATGGAAAAGGCAGGGATTGATGTTTTAAAGAATGGCCAAAAATACAAGTGCGACTTATACAATTTGTGATCACCAAACGTAAAGGGAGAATCGCCAAATACACAATAGACTGCCTAAGATGAAAGTGCACTGGGTTAATTCTCAAGGTGATTAGGCGAATTGAGAAAATAATGGTGATATCCCAAAAGACAAAAGGTGAAGTGAGTGGATGTCACCGAATTTGACAGTGATGGTTGATAAAATGAAGGTCCAAAGGGTGAATTGAGGTGATAATATGGGGTTAGTAAATTTGATAAAAGCAAACTCGGACGGGATTACCGATTAAGAGTCAAACGCCTGAAGCCTAAAGAAAGAAAAAGGTTAATGAAAAGAGATTTGTGATTTGCCAAATATGGTTGGTAAACTCAACTAACGTCGCTGAATAAGATACAAAGTTAGTTTTTGTGCAAGATTTTGGGAAACTATAAATAGCCCAGAGGAGAGAGAAATAGGGGTCCGAAATTGGAAGGAAAAACCTAACATTGTAGAGAGAGAAAATACTTTCTATTGAGTGAAAAACTTCCTTATCCTTTGGGGTTTTAAATTTTACTACTTGAATTTGGTAAATTCAGAAAGATTTCAATGTGGGTTTGCTTGCAATTTTTTGATTTCATGTTACCCATGGAGTCTCTCATTGAACGTATATTTTTCTTTCTTTTATGATGGGTGTCTAAAACCCCAATATCTTAGGGGTGTCATCAAGGGGTTAGGTATTGATTTGAATTTGCGGGTTTGATTAATTTTTCTATTTCATAGCTGTAAATCAAAGAGTCAATTTATTGTTAATTGACTATTTCATAAATTAAGGTGGCCACTTTATTTTAGATTCGATACTCATATGGGTGCTGGAATGAGACTAATATGAGTGGGTGAATAGTTAGATGTTTGAAATTTAGTCAATAAATTATAAATCCAAAGTAGTAAGTTTCTAGAATTTCATGTTGATGAGACCGAAAGGATATTCTATGAGAAGATGCTTTGAAATCTAAAGAAGATTAACGTCATTAAAGATGACTTAGCCTATCTCTGATTTTATAGTTAAATTGATAATTCTACATTTCCCCTATTTTGAATCTACATCAAATCTCACCACCCCTTGAGTGAATTAATCTTGTGAATTTCTGTCTGTAGTAATAGAGAATATTGAGTGAAAAATATTGCATTATTGAAATTGGTGGAATAATCCACCCAATTGTTATTTGACTACATTGAGATTAGTTGCATATTAATTCACCAATTTGATTTTTAAACTTATATCATTCCCTGTGGGATTCGACCTTGACTCTTAGTTGTGTATTTTTTTTCACGACGGACGCTCACTCTTTTTATTAGTTTTGAAGAGTGATTTGAGTGTTATCATTAAACATTTCTTTCAGTTTGATGATTGTGTATGCTTGTATTAGTCTGCCACTTGTAGTCAGCCAGGATAAGGATTTGCTTCGGGACCAACAATGATTCTCGAGTGTCGTCCACGTCCAGGGTGTAGGTTTGGGTAGTGACAACTTTGTATCAGAGCACATAGTTCAAGTGTCCTAGGGTGTCTTTGATGACGTGACAGTAGGATCTTATTTATGGTTATGAGGGCCCCACTTATATATATGAGGGACTACACAAATTTAACAAAAGTTTCCCTTCTTTCATACTCTATATCGTGCAATAAAACAGTTCCATGATGAACTTTTTCAAACTCCTGTGTTTCTCAAATCCGTTCGACTACCCTTGATACTAAAGGTGGTTGAATAACAAATCATAGATTCTTATCACTGATTTACTCTAAGGAAATATCTTCATAAGTAAAGACATTGCAGCGGTCTTGGCAGAAGCCAACTAGTGTACATTAAGTGTATGAATTAAAAAGAATGCGCCTTTCTTCATATGAATTTGGTGTTCTTGTTAAACTCAGATTATCTTTTTTACATCTTGTTTCAGGTGATACCCTTATGAGGGAAGTGTATTTTAGAATGCCTATGTAGTATCTTCACACGAAAGATAGTGTGAGTTGTGATATTATAAGCCAGTAATTGTAAAAGTGCCTAAAGTTAGAAGTATGTATTTAGAAGTGTAGTAACCTAAGAATAGGTGAGTTATTAAGTAAAGTATATAGTTGTAGTCCTATGCCTGGCAAGTAATTATGAGAAGTTTTTCCCTTATGTGTAGGCTAAGGAGTGATAATTTTGTGTGATTTTCATGATAGAAGGTAGAGGAATAGTTACTAGTTAGGATGAGTTAGAGTGTACTTTAATCAAAAAGAAGTTTATGTCAATGTGCCATTGTCTTTAGTGAATACCATGTATAGGTGTTGAATAGAAGAGCAGAGTATTCATGAGGGGATAGATATAAGCTAGGCTTATGATTTTTGAAGGGAGAGCCCCGTTGTATTCACTAGTTTATAGATCTATTTCGACAATAATGTATAGTGAAAAGGTAAATAGTACTTATGTTGTAAAAGGGAATGTGATGGTAATTTGTTAATCGGTAGACTGGGAGATAAAGATTGAAAACATGTCATGAGGTCTTAGTGATAAAATGTTTCTTTATTTTATCTAGTAACCATATGTTAGTATAGTAGGTGAGTAATTATATTAATATTTGTGTTTATTACTAGACACTAAGCTTAAATTTTAGATGAGTGTCGTGATAAAAAAGGATGGAAACATGAGGGCGATGATGTTAGTTTTTACGATCTGATGTAGTAGGTTTTACATAAATTAGGTGAGGAATGAAGGTGTTACTTTTCTATAAATGTGAGTGATACAAGTTTTGTATTATGAGTCTTAGATGAGAGCAATGAAGTGTGATGTCATTAGATTAACAAAAACATTAACAAGTGTACCCGAGATCGTATGTAGTCAAACAAGGTGCTAATTAAGTTTATGATTTTTCATATGTGCCTAGATAGTATATATTTGAGCAATCAATATTGAATAGGCTGATGTAAGAATTATTTGTTTTTCCTTAAGAGTTAGATTTAGTTGCTTTATAAGTCAATGTGAGTAATGGTTATAGAAAGTCTTCTATAGAAGTCGGAAGAAGTAAAGAGTAGTATCTCGTAAATAAGCCTTAGAAGGAATCTTAGTGCCTGAACATGAAGAGTTTAGTAGAAGTGAGAGTAGAATTTCTCCAGTATTATAGTAAATGGAATATAAACTAGTTTGTAGATGATATAATAGATCCATAGATTTAAAGTGTTAGCTTTAGACCTAAGGAGGAGAAAATAAGATGAGAAACTAAGTCAAGTTTTAGAATCTCATACTGATGTGTTCAAAAGAGTTATAGAGTTATATCAATCCATCAACACTCTAGCGTATTCTCAAAGTTCAATCGTTATAACATCCTGTTAATGTTTCTTATATCATTATTGTGTCCTTGACCTATGCTCATACACTTCAGATAGATTCACATCTATGCTTAGTTCCTACAATGAGGGGAAAAGACTTTAGCATATTTATTTCAAGCTCACTCCACAAAGTTATGAATATCATCCTCATGATATGAACCTATTCAGATAAGCACTCATGTCTAATAGTATGCTCAGTTGTGTAAATTCATGTTATACTCTCAATGGGTCGAAATATGATGGTATTTCATGCCTATTATTTTATCACAATTCTTGAATGAATCGTGTTTATGCTCTTTCACCCTAATGCTCTTTCAGTGATCCTTTTCAGTTTGGAGAATGATATTGTTAATAGTATTTATGTGACGATGGATAAGGGAGGGTTGATGTTTCTTATTTTGGTAGTATTTGTGTGATTATTCTATCTAAGCTTATAATATGGAGGAAGAAGAAGATGTGGTTTACAGCGAGTAATAGTCAATGAGATTAATTAGTCAATTTTCCTGGTAGTAATGCCTAAATTTTCAGTTAGTAGAGGTGACAAGAGGATGAGAAATTCTAAGAAAGATTAGTTAGTAAGAGTCCATGGAGTTGTTATAGTACTAGGGTTGAATATGGTGTTGATAACATGTGGATGAATGCATGATGCATTAGGTAGTTCTTGATTATGACTCAATTTTGGTTGAATGCAGTCGTAAGGAATAGTATTCTTGGGATGAGATTGCCTATAGAGGTATAAAACCTGAATCTTATGGTTTAGATTAGTATAGGAATCTCATGTATAGCACCGTGTAATTAATAGTTTGGCTTGAACACAGTAAGAGTAGATAGTTTTACTTAGACATTGGTAAGAGTGGTCATAAACCCTTGTAAGAGTTATAAGTTGCAGCTAATGAGGTGCAGTATTCATAAAGGAGGGCATGATTTTGAGGAGTTGCTAGGTGTCACTACCCAAAGTATACCCTTGACATAATATGATGTATAGAACCCCGAGAGGTCCTACACAAGCCACTTAGCATTCATCATACAAGATAATAGAAATTCAATAGAATTTAAAACACAGTTCAGAGTATAATAAAGTGAAGCGGAAGTCTAAACAATGTCTCAAAGCCATCTTGTAGATAATAATGATAGGGACATAACCTATACACCAAGTTCAAAACTAAAATGTAAAGACAAAATGAATTAAAGGGTTGGTCCTCGGAACATGAGGACTCACCAATATTCAAACTTCTACTAAATGATCCTAGCCACGGAAGTGAAAATCTGGAGTGTCGGACCCTACATTTGGGGGAAATGTAGGCAAGAGTATGTGTTAGTACAAAATTGTACCAAATATGATAGCAATGCATAAAACATGTGAAATCATGCAAAAAGTGACATTTTCATGATATGCCACGACCAAGCTAAAATCATGAGATAAAAGAGTTAGAAAAAATGAGTCATAAAACATAGTCAATGCAAGCAATCATCTTTAATACATTTATGAGAAACTTCTTGAAATAACCCTAGTTCGTTAATTTTGGAGAATTACCTTTAACCGACATGTAAGTCCATGTGACCTATTAATATAGAATCCAGTGTCTACCCAACACCGAAAGGAAGTGTCCTACTTTCCAAGGTAAGACCATGAACTTCTAGCTTACTTTGATCCACTAGCTAATGTCTATCTAGACAAATCCTATGAACTTGTAGCTTACGTGGATCCACTAGCTAATGTCTATCTAGACAAATACTATGTCGACACATAGTTTATGGGACATGGATAATCGCCACTTGTCCACACGGTGCGACGCATAAATCCCACAGAATATTCATTATTCTTAACTCTTCTTAAAATTCATGAGACATGGGTAATTGCCATTTGTTTTATCATTGGAGGTCATGGGTAATCGTCGCTTGCCTCATTATTAGAATATCTCCTTAACTTTGATTCATTTTAGGTGACAAGACCTTTCAACCTAAGAATCCATTATGTGTGAAAACCTTTCACATTCATGCGTTGAGTAATTAAGTGAGAAATCCTTTCACAACAATAAACTACAACATCATCGTATATGCTTTACTCTAAAGCAACTTACATCATATTTCATTAATTTCATAAGAACATGGATATTTCCATAATTCTCCTTTCATAGTTCAAAACCCACTTTCAATCATCATAATCTAGAAAACATAGGTTATGCATGGGTTCATGGGGATTCATCATAAAAGCATGAAATTATCTCAATTCATGCATAATAGTTCATAAAACAATCGAATAAATCAACATTGAAAGGAACCCATGACATAGAAGAAAACCCTAACTCAATTGGGAATTTCTAACTTTGTAAATTATAGATTTTAAGAACTCCATGGAGAAAAGGTCTCAATGGATAAAGACTATCATACCTCAATGCAAAAAACTTGTCTTCAATGGAGGAATTGGAGACTTGACTTGAAACCCTAGGTTGACTCCTTCTTCTTCAAACTTTCTAGAGAGAAAATTATTTTGGAGAGGAAGACTTGCTTTTCTTTTAGGAATTTGAGAGATTGATTTTCAATTAGGGAAATGTGGGGGTAAAAACACTTATATAGGGCTTTAGGTGCAGGGTAAAATGACATAGTATTAGGCTAGAATAATTAGGAAAAGACCCAAAAGCCCTTAAGGAAAATAATTGCCGACCTCACTCATGCCCCAACCCACAGTCCGTTGGTCAGACCACGGACCGTCCTGGTTGGTCGTGGTTGAGATCACAGACCAGTAATTGTGGACCCCCAACGAAGGACCATACCTACGAACCGTAGGTCCATCGAAGGACCATGAACCACAGCCTTGGGTCCTATCTCTTGGCCTAAAAATCTATCTAAGTTTGGGACTCACCTACAAGACCTATATATGCCTTGTGCATTGAATGACGGACCATCCTGATGAACTGTTGAAAAAGTACTGGAGGTTGACATTTTTGAAAAATTCTAACTTGTCAACCACGCAACCACCAACGGACTGTCGTCCCACCTACGGGTTGTGAGTGGTGTCTTCTGTGTTAGCACCAAGTCTGTGAAAAACATAAATTTTGTCCCTTTCTGAATTCGAGGTGTTACAATATCTCCCCTTGAGAACATTCGTCCTCAAATGGGATTCAATATATCATATGGAAGGTAGGGTCTTTATCTAACAGCCCTATCATGAATGCAATTACATAAATGCACATATCGGAGGAGGAAACATCAACTCAAAGCTAAAGCAGGCTCAAAAAATCATATCATGATGTCTATATAGAACTCATACTAAAATGCACATAAACATGTAGAAATCAATCAAATGACTCATTTTATCAAAATTTAAGCTTTTTGTGAACATGCATAAATAAGGAAATCATGGAAATATCTAAGACACATGACGCCAAGAGAGTAAACCATGAAGAGCTTAATACCTCAAGCTAGAGTAGGGGAAGAAGGAAAGAGATGAGGATAACAGGACATCATATCGGCCTCGGCCTCCCAAGTAGCACCCTCAACTAACTGATTCCTCCAAAGAACTTTCAAGAAAGCAACCTCTTTGTTTCTCAACTTCTTGACTTGCCGGTCTAAAATCTCATCCGAAACTTCCTCATATGAAAGGTTCCCCTTAACTCCCAAACCTTCTAAGGGAACTATAGATGTTCGATCTCCAAAACATTTATTCAATAAAGAGACATGGAAAACCATATGAAGTTCATAAGCAACCATGAAAATACACCTCAAAATTTGATATGGGCCCACATAACGGCGACTAAGCTTTCCTTTCTTCCCAAATCACATTACGCCCTTCATGGGTAAAATTTTCAAGAAGACCTATTAATGAACATCGAACTCAAGATCTCTTCTTCTAACATCGCATACGACTTTTGTCGACTTTGATCCATTTTCAACCTTTCTCTAATAAGCTGAACTTTCTCCATAGCCTCATATACCAATTCAAGACCTATTAAAGAAACTTCACCCACTTCAACCAAAACTATAAGACCTAATAATGAACATCGAACTCAAGATCTCTTCTTCTAACATCGCATACGACTTTTGTCGACTTTGATCCGTTTTCAACCTTTCTCTAATAAGCTGAACTTTCTCCATAGCCTCATATACCAATTCAAGACCTATTAAAGAAACTTCACCCACTTCAACCAAAACTATAAGACCTAATAATGAACATCGAACTCAAGATCTCTTCTTCTAACATCGCATACGACTTTTGTCGACTTTGATCCGTTTTCAACCTTTCTCTAATAAGCTGAACTTTCTCCATAGCCTCATATACCAATTCAAGACCTATTAAAGAAACTTCACCCACTTCAACCAAAACTATAAGACCTAATAATGAACATCGAACTCAAGATCTCTTCTTCTAACATCGCATACGACTTTTGTCGACTTTGATCCGTTTTCAACCTTTCTCTAATAAGCTGAACTTTCTCCATAGCCTCATATACCAATTCAAGACCTATTAAAGAAACTTCACCCACTTCAACCAAAACTATA
>JAJONR010007827.1:0-43936 GCA_029582245.1 Solanum etuberosum
AGGGTGTAGGTATGAAAAATGTTTAATAAGTGATTTTTCACATATGTTTTGGAGTTCATTAAACAGAAAATAATATTCAGAAAAGTTTGTTGTGACAAACAAAGGGCGGAATCATCCGAGAGTTTTGGAAAATGACTTTCCTCTTACTAAAGACCGAGTTCAAAACTTTGGTTCTTAATTAATGAAAAAAGACCGAGTCCAAAACTTTGGTTCTGAAAATGTCCAATGTGTTCCTGAGGAAAAGAACTTTAACTTGAATCATAAATAAAGTGACGTGACCAAAATAATAAAAACTACTGATATTTGCATGTGGAGCAACAAAAAATAACAACTCATTGTTTTTTACCCACTAAATTATAAATTAAACCAGTGACTGATTTCTTACGTTACGTATTCCTTTGGTTTAATTCCCCACCCAATGGTCGAACATTCCGTGATATCGCCGGTACTCTGCCGGAGTTTTCACGCAAAACGACGATCTGATCCACAAACGCACTAAGTATGTACTTGTACGATTTCTTATCGTTCAAATTTAGGTAACAAAACAATAGCTCTTCCATGAATTCCCAATTGATTTTGCCTTGATCGTTCAACCTAGCCTCCATCATCTCCTGCATCGATTGCCTGAAATCGTCGTACGGACTCGGAGAATACGTTACTAGTGTAATAAAATCATCCGCATTCAGTGTTTCCTTTGAGTATTCAGTACTAATTGCCGATAGTTCATTTGAATTGGTGTTGGTCGCGGTGGTGATGGCTGAGGTGGATCCAGTGTCGTCAGAAACTGTCATGCTCGTCCGTGCTTCTTCAATTAGGGAGCTTGACGAACCAGGTGCAACGAAAAAACGACGAGATCCGGTGTGATTTAATGGCGGAATGACGTACCTGTTGAAGATATAATTAAGACGGTACACAATAATCTTCGAATTTCCCTGTTATCAAAAGGTATTTTCACGTGCTTAGTCAAATAAAAGAGTTAAGAGACTAAAAATGTGTCATACCTTGGCGACTCGGACAATGCATTTGGACTCCCTGCAATTTCTTCTTTTTCGCCTTTCTTCACGATGCTAGTATTAGCTTCAGCTTCATTATCGTCATCTTTGTAATAAAAGGATTTAAAGTTCTCAAAGACGAAACGATCAACATCTGCAAGTGTTGCAGCGTCGTTTTCGCCTTGTACATTCTTCTCTTTGCGATCAACGGCGGAGAATGAAGGTGTTTTGGGGTGCCTACACCCGCGGAGCAACCAGCTAGTGGACGATGAGAGAGTCTTATTGGCGGAATTAATAGTTTGTTGTGGTATGGGTTTATTTTTTTTCTTTGTGAGGTAATCTGAAAGAGATTTTTGGAGTTGCTTAGGCATTATGCTTAATTTTGCACTTTTCTCTGCTTTGTGTTGTGATTAGTAAATATGAGAATTGGGGATAAAGAGTACAAATAAATGCAAAATATGAAACTGTTTAGACATAATTAATTAGTCTAATTAATGTAGTGTTTAATGGATGGTTATTGATTATGAAGAAACGTACTAAGATTTTGTTTTTTGTTCATGTTCTTTTGGGAACGGTGGGAAAGAGTGCATTAATTAAAAATCATGATTTTTTATGGTGATGATATATGTGTGTATTAGGTAGTATTTTTCGATATCGTAGGCGAATATATTGGGGAAGAAGGTTGGAAGATGAAGTGAAATGTTGGGAATGAAGGGTGTATTTGTTTTAATCGGTGTGGTAGATGTAATTTGGGACCGGTGTAATTAATTAATTTGGATCGGGTGTAGTTAATTTGGATAAGGAATAATTAATAATGAGTGAGTTTGTAAATTAATTTAAGTAATTAAATTGTATACAATATATGGTCGCCACGTATTTTAAAAAATTTATTTAAATGATAATCTGTTATAAAAGTGGTCAATATTGGATGGATGACAGGGGTATTTGAGAGTCAATAGGTGTCTGGCAAGGATATTTGGGAGCCAACAGGTGAATGGAGTGTAGTTTTGTACAATTTCCAATAGTTTAAGCCTTTTTCGATTTATATATTTGGAGTCAATTATTAATGACAATGAAAGTTTAGCCCTCAAGCTTATAATTTAGGATTAACATAATCTGAAGACATATTTCATCTGCATTTTATCCTGTTTGCTTCCTATAGTCTACAAAGAATACTTGTGTGTTAGATCCGGAAGACCATTTGAAAATGCAATCTGAATATACCAGGATATCTAAACCCCGGAAGGTGCATATAATAGAAAAGTTGAACAAGCCATTCCTCTCTTTGGAATGCTTCTTTTCCTCTTGGTTTATCAGTTTTGTCAGCTCCCTGTTTCTTCATGAGTACCACGGGGGACTGAAACTGATACCATTCACCTCCAAGAATTTAGATTCATCGTCTACACCAGCCGGATAATTCATCTGCCACCTGCACTCCAGGCAGTGAAATACGAATGGAAGATGCCAATCCAAATAACTTCAATAGCAGATAGAAAAGATGTGACAGAAACAAGCAGAATAATCATGTTGAATGTGTCACCTGACAAGAAGCGCCGAGTTTTTACGTTTCCAGAATTGGAAAAATAACACAGACCAGGAAATTATGCTTAAGAAGAAAGCAGAAAGGACATACAACTGCAATGACCTGGAGAATATATAAGAGCTTGTTCAAGATCAGAATTAAAACTTAAACAAACTTTGACAGTAAAAAGGAACGGAAAGTGGGATTGACCTAACCCAAAATCCACTAACTGCACCGTAAGTCCAAATGCAGCTGGGAAGAGCATCCATCTTGTGTACATCCCAAGAAACGCGAAATAGGAAGCTATCTATTGTTGACATTATGTATTGGCTGTTAAGCAAGTAGAAAATGTGCATCGTAGAGAACATGGACACAAATAGCAGTGGACCATAACATGATTAGAGAATGGCAAAAGACTCCTCCAAAAACTTCACCTTCTTTCCATAATAGTTACAAAGATCATCTATAGGTTGCACAGTTAAGTCCCACCAATTCAATGGCCAACTTCTTAGAAGCTGCTTCCTCTTTGTTTCATCTGCAAAGTAAATTTTAATCTTCTATGGATGATTCTAGACCACTGTTAACTTGAACATATCAGAGAAAACATACCATGCACAGGGAACACTTCTTTTTCAATGCCCATAGACTCCAATGTTCGCAAAAGAGGCTTTCATGGCTCCCAGTGCACATCATTTCCATCAGACTTCACTATAACTGTTGAGGTGCTTGTGTTCACCTGTAATTTTGGACTTCGCAAACATGAACTTAATTGGAGGAATACATTGAGAGATAATACATAACAAAAGAATTTTTATATACCAGTTTAGATTGCAATTAAGACACAGATGACTCCTTTTTTGGAATAACTTAAGATACATCAGATTTATTTCTGATAAAGGGAAAGGAAATAACAGTTGCAAAGATGGGACAATTAAAGAGCACTGGAAAAGACCGACTTTAGACTTGCCTAATCTGATATAGACAACCAAATGAAGGCGGGAATAAACTTATACATCCATTAGGACAAGTAACCACAAGATCTAGAGTAAGCTAGAATTCCAGTTAACTCACAATCCCATATATTATGTGACGGTAGCAACAGTGGTGCTCAAACCAACTAAACAAGGAGCCATCTGGCTGCCTTTCAGATGCTTCAACCTCATCCCAGTGAAATTGCAAATCCAGTCCTGAAACCAAAATTGTGTGCTCAGAAATAAGCAAAAGCCTGCAATTTTTTTGGATAGGTGAATCGGCCAGTAATTACTCAATAAATACATAAAAATGAGCAACTCGAGAGAAATCTAATGAGGGAACTGAAGAGGATTTAACGATTATCACCGATATGAGTCAGTTTCTTCAACTGCAACTCTGCTGCAGCCTGGCCAGTTTTTAATGGCGTTTAAGATCATGTAATTTCATATGCATGATTCAGAACAAACCAGCAAAAGGAGATATCTTTTGAGTGACCAGACCTATATTGTTACATGAACCCAAGTATGTATATATATATATATACTCACTTGTCCTTAATTACTTGTACACTTTGCCTTTTTTACTTGTTCCTAATTACTTGTCCATTTTGACAAATCCTCAATTAATTACTTTGAAAAAGATAGAATTTCTTGAAAATCTTAAGTTTTTAATTTATCTACTTCATAATTAATAGGGATAAAATCGTAAACTCACTATGTCAATAATTGTTTTCTTAATATGTGTGTCAATTCAAAAGTGGACAAGTAATTAGGGACACAGGGAGTATATATATATATCACGCCCATAACGGTATTCTCTAATTAGAGAAAATTATCATAAAAAAAGGGTCGGCCCACATAGATGTGTATACATACATAGACATTGGTAACTTATTTGTTTCCATGTGTGACTCCCACTTTTTTTGGTAACCGTGGTGTCCGGGCCAACTTGCGCTCACCTCGACTAATTGCACGGGATACCTGCCATGCCTCCTCCCACCAGCAACAACAGATATCTCAGATAACTCCGTCCACCAAGACTAGGACATATGGGAAAAAATCATCAAGTGTTGTTTGTCTTACTCCACTGGAATTTGAACCTTAATCCACTTCATTGGCCACTATGCCACACCAGGGTGTCCACGTGCGACTCTTCAATCATGGCCTATCTTGCTATTTTTTAAAGGTAAAAGAACCTATTGTGTTATAGGATATCGTTCAAACTCTTTAAAGTAAGAATACTAGTTCTTAGCTCGTGACAACTATGAGTGTTTGTTCTCATTTTGCCTCTTTTCCAGTGGCACAATGACATGTTCTTCTTCTCCTTTTACTTGTGCTAGTTCTTCTTGAGCTCGTTTGATCTCAAGAATGAATGCTTCCCACTTGTCTTGTTGCACATCCTCACATCCTTGTTCACTTCTTTCTTGCTTAGCCTTGTCGAATTGTAAGGCAATCCATTCCAGACTAGGTTTTTCAGTTTTTTCTGGTTCTGGTTCGAGTCTCCTCTTCTCCATCTTCAACAGGAGATCAACTTCTTCCCCGTCATGCATTATTAGGTTTTGCCTGATTTTCTTTGAAGTTTATTTTTAAAAGTATTACCATAAATACTTTAATTTTTCCGGGGATAAGGCATAAGTTTTCTAGACTATGACCGAAATTTCAGAGACACACATAAACTTAACTAAGGTCCTATTTTCCTCTGAACTCATTTTTTCCGTATTTTTGTGCACCTTTTGTGCTGACGTGGCACCTTCAACCACCCAAATTGGTTGTATTTGTACACACTCGCCCGCCACGTGTGTAAATATTATTTTTTTAATTAAAAATTATTATTTTTAGAAAAAAATTAAAAAAATAATAATTTGTTATTAAAAATATTCTTATTTTCTTTATCTTGTATTTAAATTAAGATAATAAATTAATTAAAAAAGTTTAAAGTGAAAAGAAATAAAAATAAAAATATTTCACAAAGAAAGAAATAAAAATAATTATATATATATATATATATATAAGTTTTAATATCAATAAATATGTGTACTAACTAATTATAAAGTTACCAATCAAAAAATGACATGTGTCCAATTTGTGCACTCATCACTTGCCTTAAAGAGAGTGTGCACACTCCCTATGCCATGCCAGCGTTTGTGGTGTATTTATTCCATTTTAAATTAGTTTAGGGGTAATATGACCCTAGTTAAGTTTAGATGTGTCTCTGAGATTTCGGTCATAGTCTAGGGAGATACTTGTGTCTTATCCCATTTTTCCTCGAAGGAAAATATAAAAATATAATTCTCTTTCATATTTGATTTATTCTTTTCTTAGAGTAAAAGTTTGGAGATCTATAAATTGAAGATCTTCCACAATATAGACATTTAAAGAGTTTAGTTTATTCTCTCAACAATTTATAATATTTTTCTTTTATATATTAGTTTTCATATAATAATATTATGTTTTTAGTATAAGTTTTTGTCTTCTGATTTATAATCATATGATTTGCAATTATAAACTTCCGCCCGCATGACGCCCTAATCGCCCTCATTCATAACCAACAATTACAACGGTATTAGTCACAGGTCGTCCTTCACATTTTGCTTGTTTCATCTTCGACAGTGCCTGAAGCAATGGTCTCAGATTAGATGGCTTATTATTATATAAAGATTTCACAATAGTCGCATCGAGCCGAGGTTTTTGCCACTCTGGTAACGGCGTCGATGCTCCAGGTGAAGGTTTTGCCTCTTCGATTCCGCCATTTTTTCCAATTGTTTTTCCCAAGTGTCCTGAAGTTAACTTGCTCAAATAGGTACTATTTAAATTTGTATAAAATATATATAATACTAGTAGGATGCCAAGTTAAATTAGGAACCAAATTGCTATATAGTAAGTTTTTGTCTACTTTGTTCAATTATATCCCAAAGTTAGAAGGCATAGGTATTAGTTGATGACAATTTTAAGGTATATTACTCCTATAATTTATACCAAGATTAAACTTGCAAAAAAAAAAAAAAAACAATTAAACGGGGGCCTTGAGATTGTCTATCTGTGCACGTAATTTGAACATTTTTATTGGGCCCCCAACTAAGAGAGAAATCGGGCCAATACGAAACAAGCCTCCAATTAGTTTGTAGATGTAGAGGAGGTATACCCGGAGAATACGACACGCAGCACAGAGAAAGAAGGGTCTGATTTTTATGTTTCTAAATTTTCTATTAAGGATTGAAAGGCCAGATGAAGATAAAAAGATGTTTGGTATATGGAACAACTAGAAAGAAGAAAAAATGTAATGGAGATTCATCATTCACATTTATCATCAGGTAATGTAATAACATCCCTTTTTCATTCTTATCATGAAAATTTGCCTTCATTTGCTGAAATATATATTTTAAGAAAACGTCTTATTTGTGACCGATCATTTGTTTAGGTAATTTCAACTAGAAGAAACTAAAATCATCCTATCTAATGGATTTTTGTTGGTTTTGTAGCTAGCTTGGGAGATGCACAGGATTATGATATTAATGAAATTTCTCAACCAAATATCTCTGGTGGAGAAATATCTGCAAAACAGAAGGAAGTAAAATCATCACTAACTAAACCAGAGGAGGCTAAAGCATCAGAAAATGGTGATGTGCTTCCAAGAAAACGCGACAATTTCCTTTGTTTATTTTCTCTTAGAGATATCAATTCTTGCATTCTGATTTCGGAGAATAAACGAATAATTTGTTCTGTCATGATTTCGTTATTAGTTGTCCTGTCTTATGCCCATATCCCACTTAGTATAGCAAGGTCAAATAGCTTTGTTGCCTCAAGGCCACTTTACATATTGTTGCTAACTGATTTTACAATAGTGATTGCACGAATAGTTCGCAAGGACAAAGACACAGAACGAGTGAAGGATTTTGGACATAATTGGGATGGAGCTCTATCCATATTGGAGTATGGATTGGTTCTATATCAGACAATTCGCGCAATCTTCATAGACTGCAGTTTCTATTTGGTCATTGTAATATGTGGTCTGTCTCTCATATAGTTTCCATAGAGCTAGCTAGTCTTTGCTAATTCTTTTGAATATGGTGAAGGAGGAGTTCAAGAGAATTTGCTTTTCACCATTTATTCACTAACTTCTTGCTTGTATAATATGCTTATACATGAGACCTCATGTATAATACTCAAAATAGTTTTCTCAATACAGCCTCTTCTAATTTCATATTTGAATTGTTTATAGAGGTGATTCAAGCAGGTCTTTGTTGTTTTTATTACTTAGTGGAGCAAGAATTTTCACTAAGAGGTTCAAAATATAAATAAGTAAACAAACGAAGAAGTCAATTGATATCATATATAAACAGTGTAATTTTTCTCTAAAGGAGATTCAGATGAACCCCTTAGCCCTACCTAGCTCCGCCACTGACTCGCATCTTGCCTTCACAATTGTGAGTATATGACATACGTGAGGTAGTGTACAGTGGCGGATCCAACCTTGGGTTATTGGATTCGGTAGAATTCAATACTTTTGGATAGCATCTTATATAGTATGTGCAAAAAAGACAAGTATACACATGGACATACATTTTCTCAATTCAAAACTCTCAATATTTTTGGATAGTATCTTATCTAGTATGTGCAAAAAAGACTAGTATATACATTTTCTCAATTCAAAACTCACTACGTGTAAATTCTGCGTCTAACGCCACCGGTAGTGAGTCAACCTTCATATCTTGAGCTTGAAGAGTTGTTGCTACGTAGTGTATTACTATATGATGAATTGATAGATCAGATTGGTGGGTGTCAGGGTTAGTTTCAAGTGTCAAAATTGTATATGGGGACAATATTGTTGGTATTATTTCCAGGTTTCATTAAATGAAAAGGGGACCATTAGAAATTAAATCTGTAGGACGATTCAAGTTGAAGAATGTGTACATATATAATATATTACTTTTTTTTGGTACATATACATATATATTAAATTTTTATTACTTCTATTGGAATAGTTATCTTATGTGGAAATCTAAGTAGATGACTGATGATATTGATAAAAGGTGGGAAAATAGTGACATTAATGCGTGTAAAGTTATTATTGAAAAGTAGAATAAGAAGTTCACACATATACATGTCTCGACAACAAAATATAATAAGATCACATATTTATTCTTGGTTAAGCAAAGTGCAAAAATATTTTCCTAGTGACATCTGATGTTTTATTATCTTAGGACATGAATGTGAAAAACACATTTCAAGGGGGGAAAAGGGGGCAATCAAAGCCTTATCTCTAGCCACATGAGGCTGAAATATATATGAATACTATATCATATGATATAGATATCTTTTCATTGATCGATCGAGGGTTCATCAGAAACTATATATCTAAACCTTCACAAGGTAGGGATTAGTAAGGCTGTGGCGTATACATTCTCTTTCACTGACTATGAGATTATACTTATATATTATTGTTGTATCTTTTATCACTTATCATAACTAATTAGTATATGTTTTTGCATCCAATTATTACTCAATCGTGGTCAATTCATGTGATTTAGTGTAAATCACATGAATACGTACTACACCAACCCAAAATATACATGATATATGTTATATCTTTTTGCAAACATGATTATCGCAAAGTTATAACTGATCAATATATATTTTTACCTTGATTTCTCAAGTTGAAATTAATTTTAAGATGCATGAATAAAGAAATTGAGGATGTCACATCTTATCAAGATTGTTACCTAGTAGGTTGACAAATGAAAAAATATAAGAATTTTCTTAACAAGAAGCAACACTGGGGTCATGTCTAAATAGTTGAATAACCCTACTCTCCAAGGAAAACGTCAAGCTAAACTAAACTTTTGTTTGTTGCCTGTTGGTCCCATAGTGAAATTGAATAACCCTTGTCATATATAATACACTTGTGTTTTTTGTTCCTTCAATATATACTCAATTTTGAACCATCTTTGTGATTTGTCATCTCAACCTCAGCCACCTATATTGCCACTGCCCCCAAAAGATATTGGTGTCTGATACTCGTACGAGAGTTGAAATTCCTGATTCGCCTCGGATAGGAACCCGTTCAGGTGGAAGCGTTTTCTAAAAAAAAAAAAATTCATACTCATGGCCTGCGCCGACTGCACCACATCTGATGGTGTTCAATTAGTCAATTAAGTTGCAATTCCAAAATATTTTCTAACCTTTTTACTTTATTAGATGTTTAATCTTTTAAAGCAAACTAGGAATTAATAAAAACTAAATATTCTCTAAATTTCATTGTTATCTTTATACTAACAACCATTTTTTCTGACTCTTGTTAGATACTCGAATCTAATGTCAGTGTAACAAGAACAACAATAACTAAGTTTCAATTTCAAATATCTAGTTAGTCTCATTTTTTCCTATTATGTATTAACTAATCTATGATTTTATCTTCGTGAAATTAAAATGATCGAAACGTCATACTATTAATACTTTCATTTTCAAACTCTTAATTATAGTTAGTTAACTATATGCTATAGTGCCACTATTTGATTAAAGGGGATATACAATTTAGTTAAAGTTCCTCACATAGTTAGTTGTATATTCTCTTTGTTTTTATTTATTTGACCTATTTTAACTTAAGGAATTAAAAAAGTAAGAATAAAATTAAAATTTTATGAACTCATATTAAGAATATATCAAAAATGTATCAAAATATCTTTTAATTATTTTAATTTTGTGAAAACAATATATTATTATATAGTAATAAATCCCAAATTGTTGAATTTTTTTGGTCCTTTAATATGGCCTTCACATGCATACAAGCACTTGTTTGGGATGAATTTGGGGCTTGGCGGGCCCACCTTGTCCCTTCTCCATTAACCTTACTATGGGCTACTAATACCTATAATCAACACAAAGTATAATTGAATTCTAAATTAATCATTTTTCCAGAAGAATTTATTCTCCTCTTGATTTGTCGATTAATTAAATTAGGCTCTATCCTATATGACTATGAGATAATACTAAACAAATAGCTTAGATTAATACAAAATTAATCGCCACAACTCGTGAACGAAAGATTCCATCATCACCTAATCTTGTTGAATACTTAAACAATAGGCAACAATTCTTCTTTCCGCCGGATTAGTATTCCTTATGTTTATAAAATGAAAGGGAAAAAAACGGCGGTCGATATCTAGATTATTGATTCTCGTGAATTCAGTATTTTTCTTTAATAAATTATATGACAAATAAGTTTTTCATCATAACAATTATTACGACTTATAATATTATTTATATAATTTTCAAATATATATAAATTTTATATTTAAATATTATTATCAAATTAATGATTTGACTCTCGAAATTCAAACTATAACAGATAAATCATTAGATATTATGAATAATTTACTAAAATTTATTATAAGCTTTGGAAATATCTCATTAACGTTATGAGTTGGTACCTTGACATCAATTCATTTAAAAAAATGTAACCACCAAGAAATACGGGGAAATCTACCTGATCACTTTATCGAACGGAAAAACTAAGGAGTTTTTTTCTTCCTTTAATTGATTCTACCTATAGGAATTTGAATTACACACTATAACTATATATATATATATATATATACGAATTTGAATTAATCGAACTAATTATTAAAAACAATTGAGAGGAAGAATTAAAGATAAGAGAGGGTCAAGTCAAATGTCTGTGTAAAAGCATCTGGTGGTAGTGCATGAAGACAAAAAAAAGAGAAATCAAAAGCAAAATTTTATCTGCAAAGCATCTTTCTTTGCTTGTGAATTAAGTTCCTCCACTAAAACATAAACAAGTAAAACAGAGTCAAAACATTTTCTAAAATATTCTCATTTAACACTGAAATTAAAGAAGAAATTACATTTACGGTAAGTCTGTAACAAGAGAATGGCAGAATAAAACCTCTAATTACTTCACTCATTTTTTCCTCCATTAAGCAACTAAGTCATTTTTGGGGAAGATTCTAGAAGGAACAGCAAACCGAGCAGAGAATGATCTAGAAAGTTCATCTTCATCAGCGAAAATAGAACTCTGATCATCAAAATTCTGGGAATAAGAATGAGGATCATAAGTAAACCGCATTGAATTTGAACAATCGAAAACTCGCCTTTTCTCTTTTCTGATCTTCCTCCATAAAAATCTCCAGATCGGTCCTTTGCTCGATCTGTTCACCGGCAACTTATAGGAGACGAACGGATCGCAGTCTCTGCCGGAGTAGCTCCGCCGCCAGCTGATGTTTCCGGCGTCGGAATCGCACCATGAGCCGATCTCCATGAGAGTAGACAAAACAGAGTGAGATTTTGGGGATTTATGAGTTATGAGTGAGTAAGCGTTTTTTATGGCAAGGTAAATACAAAGTGGGGATACAAAGTGGACTATTTATAAAGAGGAAAACGATGTATCTCTACAGTCCAACTGTATAGGTGTTGTATAAAATGGTCCAACTCAAAAAATGGCACGTGACATGTTCAGGGGTAATTTAGTCATTTCGATAGGTTGTACTAGGTTCGTTTGGTTCAAAATAAGATTATTTTGAAAATATAATCAAACTTACCAATCTTCTATATAAGATAAAATAAATAATCTCGTAATTGTAAATATAAATTTTATCATGTTTACTAATATCCTCACACAAGATTAAAATATCGAGATGAGTAGATAATCCTTACGAGTAATTATTTTTTAAATCAGCTTACCAAACGATACCTTAGGAGTAATTATTTTTTAAATCAGCTGTAATAAACTGATGATTATTTTAAAGTTGTTGAGTTTTAATAGATCTATTATCGCTAATCATGTAGATATCATGCAATTAATTGAGATGTTTGACTTGATCATTTGATGAGATCACATGGTCTTTAATTTAGACAACTCAAGTTGTGCACCTTAATCTTCAACTGAACGTGGGATACTATTCTAACTAATGTTTATGCTCCTAACAATATCAATACTATGTCTCGGTCTAATTTTATTTTATTTTTTAATATAAAAAATAGCTTTCATATTTTTCCTATTTCACGTGAACTCATAAATATATCAATAACAAAAGTTATCTAGTTACTCTATGAATTTTCACGGTCTATATCACTTCATTTAGCTCAAGTTGATTTTTATGCTTAATGAGGCTAAAATATTTGAGAGAAAGAGTATTTATATCTTGCTATCATCTTTTAATTTAAGCTCTTGAAATTAAAAAAATTTATTATTAAATGGGTTGAATTCAGAATGAATCTTTTAATTTGTTCGGACTCTAATACAAAAAGCCGAATACATAAAAATTCAAAATTAACACAATAATTGAAAATTGAATAGGCCAGCGGACGTGGTCCCTTGCAGAGAGAAGAATGCACCAAATCAAAGTAGACATAACAGTAGGAAAATAATTTCATGTGGGCTGGTGAGAGGTGGGCCCAAATGAATTTAATAGGCTTTCTCCAACTTACCTGTATTGAGGCCCATTATCAGCATATGGGCCACGCTAAGATTTGCATATATAGCATCTTTCAGTAGTAATTACTAATTAGATTTGTGGTTAGTATTAGGTAGTAAAATTTTAACGAACGCAAAAAAATTTAAATTGATAGATAAAACTTGTCTTAAACTAAAAATTATCAATTTTTTTTTAAAATCTATAATGACTTGCGATTTCAAATTGATGGGCAAAACTTATTTTAGCAAATCACTAGGGTTTATGGTCAATTTTTGATAGATTGCCATAACTTTGACGAATCATCAGAATTAGTTGACTAAAATTTTTTAACGGATTACCAAAAATTTGACCATAACTTTGACGAACCATCTGAAGTAATTGACTACAAAATTTTAATGGATCACCAGAATTTTGACCAAGAACTAATTGACTACAAAATTTTGACCACAACTTTAACGAATCATCAAAATTAATTTACTATAAAATTTCAATAGATCACCAAAATTTTGACTGTACCGATGGATTGACTCTAATTTTCTTTTACCAACTATAAAAAAATAAAATAAATTTATCATCCATTTAAATCGATTTCAAATACATACTTCTCATTAAAAAGTCTATCCAAATTTAAACAATCTACAATGAACTAATTTACGTCATTTTTTTGACACGTTAAAAAAAGACTAAATAAATATTAACAGAGCACAAACGAATATAAAACAAGTGGTTGGAATCTTCGGCCGCCGCGTCACTAAAGATTTTCAGTCCCAAACAATGGAAACCAAGCCAAGTGTACTCCAAACAGATAAGTCTTCTTAACAGAAAAAAAGGCACTTGATGATTCCATAGTCTTTTTCTCTAGCTAACAAAAAACAAAACCATATTTCCCACTAGCAAAAGCTAAAGAGAAAAAAAAAGCAAACCTCCCAGTCCTTATCCGTGATAATAAATAGGAATCAATCTAAAGCTTCTTTTAACTAAAAAAAAATTTAATATACGTTTCCACTTTTCTTCTCATCCTTCCCTTTCCTTTTTCGATACTCTGTAGTTATATATTCGTTACGTTATAGTTAAATGTCAGTCAGGAATTTCATCGAATAGAAGATGTGCTACTCAGGGATTCCTTATTGGATTGACAAAAGAGAACGATATGTTCATATTGCAAGGGAACAGGTTCCTGTACAGCAGGCAAGTGCAGAATCAACTGGAACCAGAGGAGTAGTTGCTGGTGCTGGAATGGCGAAGCAGTGTATTTGTTCACCAACAATCCATCCAGGCTCGTTTAGGTGCAGGCATCATCATGTTGATTATAAATGGGTTGTTCCACTAGGAAACAAGCATAATCACTTTGGTGCTTCAGTCGCCAAGGATTTATGACAATTCCGCTGTACAAATTCGAATTGTCATTTGTAATTTTTTCGTTTTTTGCTTTTTCAATAAGACGTGGATGATCTTGTTCATATCGTCTCAAATATTTTCTATGTCCCAATTTATGTGAAAAATGTTACGAGTGAGATTAGCAATTTTTTTTAATTTTATTTTTTATATGTGAATTTAGTGTTCAGTGTACTGCTTGTTTAACGTACAACCTCTCAGATAAGAGAGGGGCATCACGAAATTTTACAGAAGGATTTAAGAGGTAGGGACAATAACGTTGTGCTCATCATTTTGCATTGGTGAACTACTGAAACAGCCCCCACCACCTCTAATTTCTTTTTGCTCAACTTTCCTAAGCTAATTCAACTGTGTGTTCCAAAATTGTTGAGCAGCTGGAAGAAAGCTCTTCTCTTATGAACTAGAACATTCAACGAGAGTAAACAAAAAGAAAAGGAGAAGACAAGTCAAGATAGTTATTCTAAACCTCAATTTCAATTTCTTCCAAATTTGGAGAGTTTCTAATCAAGCAAAGAATACATCAAACTTCACGAAATAAATTCCTTAATCTGTGAAAACTATGAATCAATCTAAAGCTTCTTTTTTTTAGTTATACGTTTCTACTTTTCTTCTCCTTCCTCGCGAATTACGATACTAACATGGTTATATATTGTTGGTGCTGGTGAATTATTCTCCACTATTTCATCATATAGAAGATGTGCTACTCAGAAGTTCCTTATTGGGATGGTAACCTTGACAAAAGAGGAGGTCGAGGACGATATATTCCTGTTGTGCAGGCACGGGCAAGCAGAGACGGATTTAAGATTTAAATTTTTTGATTTCATATCTAATATTTATTACAAATTTATTGGTTTTTTTTACACATAATGTGTATCCGCTCCTGCAGGTAAGCATAAGAGGAGCTGATGGTGCTGGAACGAAGAAGTTTCAATGTGTTTGTTCCCCCACAATCCATCCAGGTTCATTTAGATGCAGACATCATCGTGCTGATTATAAATGGGTTGCTCGACTCAGACACAGAGCCTAATTACTTAGGCTATTTCTGTCACCAAGGTTCTATCATAATTTCGCTGTACAAATTAAAATTATCCTTGTAATTTGTCATTTTGGATTTCATTGAATTGAACTTCACTCTTTTTAACTTTTTTGTAATTTATTTATTGAATTGAAGATATATAAATAAACTCTTAAAAGCTGTCATAAATGTTGCAAGATTTTCATTTAGGACATGTGAGTTAATGTTTGTGTACCCACTTGCCTAACATAGAATCATCTCAATAGAGGAGGGGCCTCATGGAATAATGTAAAGGGATTTAAGAAGGTAGGGACAACGTCAAGCCAGAGAGTGTGTACTAACCTACTCAATTTATTTGTAGAAATTTTCGCAATGGTTCTTTTTTACACTACTATTTCATCAGAATTGAACAATCATATAACATCACCCCATAGTTAAGGTGTTTGTAGTCTTTAAGGATGATTACTACAAGGGTGAAATGAGAAAAAAAATGTACTTCTTCTATCCAACAATAGTTGTCCACTATTGACTTGACACTCCCTTTAAAGAAACAATAAATAATAGGGGTAACATTATTATATTATACTTTGACTTTATTAAATTTAATGCTTTAAAAAATGTTAGATGATAAATAATATTTAATCGCAAGGATAAAATAGATACAAAAAGTAAATTATCTCTTAATTTCTAAATTGAACAAGTATTATTGGACAACTATTTTTAGCATAACGGACAACTACTGTTGTTTGACGGAGAGAGTAATACATTGTCTTGAACTACTAGAACAAATAATTTGAGATAGAGAGAGTATAAAAAAGAAATACTATCCGCACGTGATAATATTATGTCGTTATATTTGCCATGGTTTTCCTAGAACAAATGGTACATGCTACTAGTATTACAGAGAGTAAGAACACGTCAGACGTGTGAATGTTGTTCCCCACAAACACGAAAAGCCTTGATAAGGGGGAGCCCAAAATGCAGTTTACTAAAACTTGGGATAATCGAAACCCTTGAAACGTAATCAAATGCACACCAATTCCATAAAGACCATAGAGCATTTACAAGGTCTCGAGCAGTGTTTGGATACTTGCCCTCTTATCCATTTCCATTAATTCACAATTCCATCACAAACCGAGTCACTGTTAGCAAAAGACAACAATGTTTATTTCCGGGCAATTACATTATAAATATGATGGTACATGAGCAACAGCTATTGTACATTTTGGCTTTCACATAACAATGTGGGGTTTTATAAGATAGACAAAGAGTACTTGAGCAGAAACTTCTGGGAAGTAGCTAAAAGCTTAACAGTAATACTCCTATTTTGATTGATCTATGACAAAACAAATACCAGCTAGACATTAGGACACAGAACAAAATATCATACCTCAGGGTAGCAGTTCTGATGAGAAATTGTTTCATTGCGTGTGTCCACAACAATTTCACACACCACTTTTCCCTAAAAGAACACGAAGAAAATATATTAAAATCTTATTCTGATTTACAGACTAGAATATCTCAATGAACAGTATTGACATGCACTTTCAGGCGTGACTGTGTCCAACTGACCATCACCTGAATACTGCATTTAGGAGAAAGGGAGCTTTGGAAACTTGGGTTCCAACCAAAAAGCGATCCCTCTCACCAGAAAAAAAGTTTTAAGAGCTTAGAATATTGCATAGTCAACAAGTTTAGGAGCTTCTGATTCGCCAGTATCTAGAATACTTCTTTTTCCCTTTTCCTGATAACTTGCATGTCTGTTAGTACTGAGTAGCATTGGAAGAATGTGGAAGTCCATTACTCTTGAGTTCTATTAGATTCTTATGCTGGGACTAGATTACTACTGTAGAGAAATGAAATGAAGGAAATTCCCCCTTACTAGCACTACAGAGCAGAAAGCCTATCAGAGATGGAGTTTTCAAGATCATCAATTAACTGGTGATCCAAATATAGTTTATCATTAAGGATGAAAATTCTCCCTTACTGGCACTAAAGAGCAGAAAGCCCGTCAAAGACGGAGTTTTTTCAAGATCATCAATTAACTGGCGATCTCGATAGCGTTCATTGTTCAAGATGAGATATTTGAAAGAGAAATCGAGCCAACAGCAGCGAAGAAGATGCAGAATACAGAATACCAACATGAAACAACCATTAAGACTGTTAGAATCAGATCCATAGAAGACATAAATCTTAAGACCATTCTCTTGTACCTAGTACTTCTACAGTCAATAGCATAGTTTATCCTCCTGATAAAGCTATTTTCTTAGTTGACATCAAGTAGACAACGATAACATGTGGGTTCACTACAGTATCTCAAAACAATAACACCATTAACCATGGGAAATGAGAAATCTTAATACGTCATACAAGGAAATGATCAACCGTGCTACCATGTAATGTCAAATATCAAATCACTTCTTCTGGTGCAACAAGGTTGTTCACTTCTATTATGCATGACTATTAGGAGAAGGGTTAAAAATATGAGAATTTTGGTATTAGTTGAGAAACACATAAGGGCGAATCATGGTTTTTATTGTAAAATTTCAGAAAAGATGAACTTGTATGGAGAAAAAGTTAAATGAGGCTCGTGAAACCTTTTTTTAATGGTACTTACATATGCAAAAACTTTTCTTTTAACAAAATTAGACAACAGTATGGGATAAAGAACATTTTGGGACAAAGAGAGAATACAGGAACAAGGGATCTTTTAGAAGACAAAATAAGCATTTATCAGACTGAAGAGTGCCATTCTCAAGAAATACCTCAGATATCCTAACACACGGAAACAAAATCATGTGTTGACATAGTTCCCCGATGTAAATTACTCACTAAAGTTTATTCCCTATCTTTTTCTTTACCCATGTATATCTACACATAATGAACTTCCAATCCCGTTAACCCAAATGACATTTTCTCCTCGCTAACACTGTCTAATTTTTTCTTTTGATATACGTGGTATCCAGGCCAGTTAGCACGCACCCCGACTGATTTCAAGGATACGTGCCACCTCCCACCACAAGGCTAGGACAGATGGAAAAAATCACCTAGTGCTTGCTTTTGTCTCTATTGGAATTTAAACTTGAGACCTCATGATTTCATTGACTACTAAGCCACATCCTTGGGTGCTTCATGTATATCATTTATCAAGCAAGTTTACACAGTAGCTAAACTAATATCCAATCCGAAAAAATGATGGAAACAGATATCAATTAAGTTATGCAATGGCAATAGTAGAGTTGAAAGAATATACCCTTATGGGAATATCAAAGAGGACCAAGCCAAGCTCACCACCAATCTGAGTAACAGTATCAAAAGTAATAGAGCCTCTAGCCAAATCCTCAATCAATGGAATTAAATCAGAGAAAATGCTAATATCGGTTAGCTCAAGCGTAGCGTTGACATAGGAAGATGCCCTAGCCTTAATACGACCATAATCAGATATAACGTGCCCGAGCTGCTTACCCCTATACCCTATAGAAATCACTACATAACGGAAATTGACGGAATAAAAGTCCTTATTACGAATCTTAGCAGTGACATCCAGGGTAACGTCGATTGCAATTTTGGGGAATGAATGGACTTTAAGGTGCCGGAGCTTGAGCCGGGCAATGGAGAGTTCCGGATCAGAGGGCCATAGAAAGAAAAGTGCGGCGGAGAGGAGGATGAACACGGCGGCGCAATAAACGTAGCGACGGGTAGGTCGCCGGAGGAATTGTCGAGGGGTACGGTAGTATTGAGGTAGAACGATAATGTATTGGGGTTGTTGGTGTGGTTGGGGTGGATAGGAGGGGAGGGGGTCGTAGAGGGGAGGGGGTGGATCGGAGAATTTAGAGGAAGCCATTGATGAGGGGTTTTAGGAGTTCAAGGAGAGAATTAGGACCGGAGATATAAGAAGGACGAGGAGGAGGAAGAGTCTTGTATAATACAAGTTAGTATTTTACCCAACTCAGGTCGGCTGTTGCGTGGTGGTTTAATGATGTATGTCAATTCAAATTAATTTGCGCTAATACATGTTTTAAAATTACCTTTTAAAAAATAAGAAACATAAATATGAGTTAGTCGGGTAGAGCTATCAGCTATTATAAAAGGGTAAGAGAAATGATAAAATAAAATTATTAAATACTAATAAGTAAAGTAAAAGGGTACGATATAAACAATTATAACAAACTTTGCGCAATACAATCTGATATCTAAAGTTGCTTTCACATTTTCTTTTTTCCTCTTTGCAACTCAAACTCAACATCATTACATCAAACCCATCCCTCATTTGTGGCATAAAACTGGCAAAATCCAGCCTTCAAAACCAATAAACCCATGATTAAATCAAATCAGCCTGCATCTACCTCAAGCGAGAGGCAAGAAGATAAAGTTTCCTTAATTAGAAATCTCTGTAATTTTACATTAGCTAATCAAAATTCTCAAGCATTTATTTGGACCTCTAATTTCTGTAACTTGCACATCCTTTGAGATTATCTATAACAAGAATATTTTAGGCCAAAGTCATTCATAAACGAGAATGGTGAAGTTCCTGTTGCTCTTTCAAGTTCTTGGTAGACTTAAGTTGGCACAGCTGTGTCTACGGAGGGCACATAATTCTGAACTTGCTGGGTTCTTGACAAATTCTGCCGTAAACTCAAATCTTCTTTGACCCATATACGAGAACAGTACAAGCAATGAAATAAACTATCAATCAAAGGGAAATGCAAACGAGTACACGGTTTATACTACAACTTGTATACAGTGTCATCAAAATCATGTGTTGCCATTTCTATTACGATGCTTTGCGATAGACCTCAAGTCTCTGTACATATCCGCACAGGCAAGAGAAAATTCTGACATTGACCCGAAAAGCTCAGGCAAGCGGCTTCTCAGGCTTGTCAAAGACTTATCTCTCACCTGAAGACATTGCCTCTGGTATGAGTCCTCCTCGTCCTCAAGCTTCTTCCTCAGCGCCTCTAATTGTAGCTGCCGATCAACCACAAGAGTATCTTCCTGCGCCGATTCTGGATCCATTTCATCTGGGGTTCTACGCTGCATATGCTTGTGATACCAATCCTCATATTGCCTAGTCTTCTTGTTGAGCTCTCTCCGAGTATCCTCACACCTGTCCCTCAGCTTCATCTCCTCCTTTTGGTATTCAAAGATAGTATTTATGACAGCTGAAAAGTTATAAATAGCAGTTCTAGCCAACTCATCAGGAAGCTTCTCAAGATAATCATGCCAGGCATGTATAAGTGCCAAAATAGGCGGATTTTGGGGTCTTTGTGGCGACGAAACCTTTTCTTTCAGATTTGTGTCTATAGGGATGAGATTTAGCTTTAACCAACTGTTAAGAGCTTTGATATACTGTTTTTGGTAGATAACCAATTTGTCAAACTGTGAATGCCACTCTTGGACAACAACATACAACTGCAAAGTTCGTTCATGATGGTGCTCAGTTGTTTCTTTAGGGGATTGAGATATATCCAGAGACTTCAGCGCTTGCACAATCTTAGACTGACTTACATGATATCCTTTCATGGTCTCCCACATTATAGCCATCCTGCAATTGATAACAAAAATTTTCAGGACAAAACCTACGGATTAATATCCCTGAGTTGACAATTTTGAGCGGCCAAGGTGGAGAACTGAACCAACATTTAAAAAGAACAGCTGCAACAACCGTCTCATTTTTATCGACACAAATTACAATTGTTTGGGGACATACTGACATGGTAAGGGATAATAGACCTTGACTCAGAACTAGCCAGTCAGCCTAATCAGCTCAGATGAAAGAGCTTTTTTTAAAAATTAGAGAAAGTTCAATGGAAGAAAATTTTGCTTTAGGAAACAGATTGTCAAATAGGCGGCGTTCCATCAAGAACAACAGATTTCAATATGGCTTTGCCTATGCACACATCTAAAAGACTTACCCATTAACCAGATCAACCAATTTTGGATAAAGTTGCTCATCACGTAACCGATTTATCTCTGAAACAGTAGAATCCATCGACTGCATGTCGACAATGTATCTTGTGTGTAGATGACTTACTGCAGCTTTCACTCTCTCCAAGCTTTCTGTATTTGTACCACGTTTCTTCAGCTTATTCAATGAAGCGACCTTTCTCTGATATTCAAGTTTCATTTGTTCTCCTGCCTGTGGAAGGATCACCAGAAATCCATGAGAAACATGCACATCAGCTAGTAGAGTTCAAACCCAATAGCATTATATAATTTCCTTTGACAACTTCATAATATAATTTTAAATGCCATAAGTAAACTTGAATTCACTAACTTCTGCAAAACCAAAAGAAGAGTTCCAAAACAGAAACAGGATCATGACAAATAAGGGAATATGTCCTTGATGACTGAATTGCTAACATAAGTAAACTCACAGCACCAGAGGACATTATCCTAATCCGAAGGGGCTTCTACTAGGGTACTTGACAGAAACCAAAGATGATTCAGGTTCTAGAATTCCAAAGTGACAGTTGATAAAGATAATTTGTTGAGAAGAAACTAGTTCAGAGAACGACAATTTGTTGAGAAGACAGAGTTAAAGGAGAATTATGCTTTACAACATCGTCTTTGACATTCATTCAGGGCCTATCATACTCATTCAACATCTATGAGTAAAGGCCAAGTTCGCAAAACCCCCGAAAAGATTAGTGACTAAGTCAAAACTTGTTCTCAGAAAAATTGCACCTCGCAAAGAAACTTTCAACAGTGAAACCATGACAACTGTTGGAAGTTTCTTCCTTCATTTCCTACATCTCCACATTACCAACCCAGAAACTCGAGATATTTTGAGAAATATTTAAAAGAAAGTGCAATAATAAATAAACATCACTTTTGCAGGGTTTGTTGGATTACTTGGTAAAACAGATGCAAACATAGAAATTTCTGCTGGAGAGAGAGAGGCGGTGTTTTGGGCGGCGAAAGGCGACAAGTGTCTGCCTCGCCGCTCGCCTTTTTGAAGTGCAGCGCCAATTAATACCAAAAAATTAAAATATTTAATTGAAGATATAAATAATCAAAATCTCAATAGCAATAACATATTAGCAAATATTTCAATTCGAAAACTGAAAATAGATTGTACATACCAAAAGTCTAGAACTTGAATGAGAAAAGAACATAACAAAAGCCAAAACAGTGAGAGAAAAAACAGAGATAGAAGTAACTCTGAAGTCTGAAGAAGAAGAAGAAGAAGGAAAAAGAAACAAAGGAAGAAGAAATCTGAGGAAGAAGAAGAAGAAATACGTATTGGTTGGACTTTGGAGTCGCCGGAGAGGTCTAGCTGGTCGCCGGAGAAGTCTAGTCGAGACGACTAGTTGGAGTCGCAGCCGCAGTCTAAGAGTACAACTATGCAACTTTGGAAAGAAAACCCTAAAATTACCTTTTAACTTTTAAAACCCTAAATTGGTTGCCTTTTTTTAAAGAAAATACAAAAGGCGATGCCTTTGTCGCAATTGTCGCCTCTCGCCTTTGTCGCCATGGTGTCGCCTTTTGAAAATCGCCTCACCACAAAGCTAAAAGGCGATGAAGGGTCGCCTCGCCTCTCGCCATTGGCGACGAGGCAATCGCCTTTCACAACAGAGCATTATTATTCGATGCCTTATTGCTGTAGTAGATGGGATGAGCAATAGATAATTGTTTCACTTGTTCACTGCATATGCTAACTAATTCCAGATTTGAACTTATCTGGAAGAAGAAGGGTAGCAAATAGAAGCCTTTGTTAACTCTAGTGGTTGCTATTCTAGCCATAATTCTGAACTTATCCGGAATGGGAAGGGTACCATAAAGAAGACTTTGTCAACTCTAGAGGACGCTATTCTAGCCCATAATTTTGTAACCCTCCCAACCCATCCAAAATAGGGCGGGTTGGGCGAGAAACTATGAGTAGATGGATCAAAATAAGTGAACTCAAAATGACCATCAAACTATTGGTTTTAATGGCTTAACCAATGTAAACCAAGGATTAAAAACTAGCTAAAACCCTATGGGTTAACCAACCACCCAGACCCAATTTTCTCTCCATCAGTTCATCCCATCATTCTTCAGACCACAGCCAATGCTTTCTCTTCCAGTCTCTATCTCTCTTCTCAAACTCCTCTGATGGCTCCTATGCTTGCCTCACTTCATCATCTTGATGAAGTTCCTGGTACATTTTCTTTGAAAAGTTTGGTAGCAGAACTCAACTCTTCTTCTTCAACAATTGAATTGCACTGCCAATTAGGTTTTTGACTGGTTAAAGGAGCAGACACTTAAGATTAGTGTCTATATTTAGTTAAAGTAGGATACACTGCAGTTGGAATTCAATGTGTGTTGTATTAGAAGTACAGTTTTCTTTTTAAAGATTCTAGTTTGTTTATATTAATAACTTTGGTCTGAACTGTAAGGTTAAGCTTTCATTATCTTAAGATCAATACTTAGAAATTTAACGAGTGTCGAGAAAACTTTATGGTCCTTGCATTTTACTACGATTAGGTAAGTCTTAGAGCAATTGAATCTGTAAAGGACAACTCTGGAAACTGTCGAGAACATTCTCAATTCAGGACAACTTCTGAAAGCACAATATTGCTGGTATGACAACGTTTATTTTGATATATTACATCATTCTTTGAAAGTACAACTATATATAAGATTTCTGCATGTGTTTCGCTTTAAGGCACTCACCTAAACCCAATCAAGTCAATAATATCTAACAATTTGTTACACTACTTCAAAAAAAATTCCTCATACAGTTACAACTTACAAGACTTTCAATATGCTTCATACACAAGTTGATTGAATTGTTCACATTGGCTACCTAGAGAGATTATATGCCGTTATGGGGGAGAACTCTTGAATAGGAAAGAAGGGGGAAATGGACGAGGAGATCATTGAAGAAAAAAAATTAATTGAAAAGATGTTTTAGGTTAGCTGGATTGGGCTATAACCATTGTTTAGCCCATATTACCCCAAGCAAACTTTGGGATGGTTGGGTCATTGACCCGTTTATTAACTTAAACGAAGTCAAACCTACGTTTAGCCCACCCTCCCATTTTATACCCCCAATCCCACCCCCACCCCCACTACATAAACTCTATGTTCTTGGATACCCAGATATAAAGCACTCTATACAGTATCAACCAAAAAAAGGATAGCAGCTTTTGGAAAATAACTCTATGTGCTTTACATTGGGTATCATTACCAGAGGCCAAAGCATCATGCTGACCGGGAATGTTCAACCTCAATATAACAGCTAAGAATATATTTGAGTGGAGCTGCTTCTTCAGATCTTCTATTAGGACACCTTAGTTTAGCAGGAACTCCATGCTACACAGATGCTTCATTTAGCACTTATCAACACCATGGTGTAACTCATATACCCCAATATTGATGTGACACATAATAAGAAGTTTCAGATTCTTTGAAATGTTGACCAATGTTCTTGAGTCAGAGGTCTTTTTAGTTAAATTATCATCTTGAGGTGCTTTACAAGTGTGTATAGACTCCAACATGAAACATTCAGAAAAACACTCCTAAAATCTCATAGATGAAGCCACCTGGAGCTGCGAGGGAAAAAACGAGGATCCAATGCATTCAGACATTGCAAACCAGGAAGTGATAAATAAACACACCTTCACTTCATCATACAGTTTTTTCTCCCAGGCAAGCATCTTGTCTAACACAGTTGCATGAGTTTCATGTTCTTCTGAATCAAAGTCATCCAACTCATCATCGGCATTTGGCAAACCTCTGAAGGACCTATTCCATGTTATGACGCGCATGACCCTTGCAGAATGATCAATGTGTCCTAAGAAGCAAATATTACAGAGATTTAAGCAACAACAACATACCCAATTGTGTATTGACAATCATTGAGAAAGTAAAACATCAAATTTTGTGTTTAAAATCACACTAAAAAATAGCCCATAAATTAACCACAATTTGATCAAGGCTTGCAACTTTGGGAACATTTGAATAACAATGAAGACAATCCTGCATAAAAAGAAACTACTATAATTAAACTGAATATTTCTTAGAGAGATCTTGAATGTACCTCTATTATCCGCAAAATTTGAGTGATAATGCAATCGATTTGCCTCAAGCATCTTAGATACTTCGTGAGCACTCTCGGACGCCTTAAGGAAACAATCATCCAGCTCAGAGAATATCTGAAGAAGGTTAAATTGGCCTCCTTTCTTTTTACTCTCTACTGGAACAACATTTTTCACTCTTTTCACAACCTTTGTAGCAGCCTGAGGCGGAGGAGGTGGCTGTGACGGAGACTCCTCTACCGTTTCCATCACCTCTGCCTCCTCTGGCATCTCATTTTTCCTCGCTCTTTCACTTTCATCAGCACGGCGATCGTTTTCAGTCCTCTTGGCCCTTTCCTCCATCATCCTCCGCTCAAGTTCCTCTCTTTCCATCCTACCCTCGTCCACCTCTGCTAGCGTTGGCCCTGGAACATTTTCCATTGAAGGAAAGAAAAAATCCCATGACATGGAGGCCATCTCTTTGTTATCTGGAGGTGGTGGGGGAGGCGGCGTTCGATTATTCTGCGGCAGTGTCCGAGGTGGAGAAGGAGGCGTCGGCAATTCTTCATCCTCGATTCCCTGTCGATGAGATGCTGCACCTCTTCCCCCAATTCCACCGCCGCCGCCGCCGCCGCCGCTACTTTTACTAGTACGATGCCTTAAACTATGCGTGCTTTCAGTCTCCATATCATCTTCGTTCTCCTCCTCGATAATCATATCGGATCGTTTCGGTTCGGGCGTGGGGATAGAGATTTCGGGCATGGTGGCCGCACGCTGTAGAGGAGAAGTTGGGAAAGAGGTGTTGGGAAAGGGCGGTAGGGGAGGTGGAGGAGGCATGTCTATCGGGGCGGAAGAGAGGGGAGGAGTACCACCGGGGAGGGGAGAAGAAGAGGAGGAGGCGGCGGCAACGGCGGCAGCAACGGCGGCAGCAGAGGGAAATTGAACCTCACCGTGAGCGTAATCGCTGAGGGAAGCACCAGTGTTCTTAAGGGACATAGTATAAGCAGAGTGAGCTGCAGCAAAGGCGTTGCGGGCAGATACAGCCTCTTTCATGAAGTGCTTTCGCTCTTTGCATCGAGTAACAGTTTCTTCATTCTCGATCTTCGATTGCGTACACCCCATTGTACAGAAGAAGCAAATAACACTAACACTCCATATATATGCAAGAATTTACAGAAGAAGAGATTTTACTAAGAAGATGATACCTGAAGTGGAGAGAATTTAGATCGGATCAGCTCTGAAGAATTGTGTAGAAATTGAAAAAAAAGAGTAATAGACATGGAAATTCTGTACACAGAGAGAGAATACTCTTTTTGCTTTTTGTTTCTAAAGAAAAGGCGAATCCATTAAGGAAAACTACAAAACATAAAAAATGAAAATTTCACGTTTAACGGCGCCGTCTACTTAATACTCAACAGCGACTTCCCCGTTTACGTATCAGTGATTTGTTTGGTAACCCAAAATACGCTCGCTCTATATAATATTTTGTTATGAGCTCTTGGGTCTGATTTGTTTAATTGATACGTAGGGAAAATGGGAACCTAAAACTCACTACAAAAGGCAAAAGGGCAGTTAAGATTAAACAGTTTTGCGCTCCAGTTGTTCAACGAATGTAGGAGCAACACTTTATCATAAACATGTATTAGAACAAAAAATACATGTTTTCTTCTTTTACTTTTAATTACTTTTTCTAGTGTTGAGCAGAAGCTTTCAATACAAGTTTAGGTAGGAATATAATAGTGCACTTATTTAAAGAAGAAATTCCAGTATATGCATGCAGTTGTTTTGTTTATTAGTATACTAGTTATGGACATGTATATTCCTATCAAGTATTTCAAACTTTCTAAAATGACATGAATATTAGTACAACATACATGTGTAAGTGTTTCCAATTTGAAAGTGAAAATACAATTTTTCATGTGAAAATATATGTTGCAACAATATAAAACAATTGCAAAAGACGCTATAATGTTACTCTTAAACAATATACTTCAAGTAGAATATTGAATAATCTTGCTGATCTATATTACTAAGATCTAAACAAAATGAAGTTTAATTACTCCATTCTTATAATATTACAACCAAAATGTCCAAAAGCAAAATTGTTATCACACCAACTATTTGAGTTTTAACACTGCAGAAAACTAACATCAATATAGATTGCTCATATTTAAGAAAATTATTATGCTTAGTGTCGCACAAATATAAATGGAACTCTCATTTTTATTTGAAAATGAAGTTGTTAATCTCATTCATACAAATCGTAGAAAAACTAAAAATAAAACAAAAAGGATGAAAATGAACAATATATGTATGTGTTCGCAACAATATATTAGATAGACGATAAAGTAACACAATTAAAATCTTTCATTTAAAGTAACAATTTTTTAGCAATCTTTATTTAAATTAATTTAAATTTAGACCGTTGACAATATGGATATCTGAGCATATTGCATAAATTATTCAAGTATTATCAAATTCATCATACATTAATAGAAGTTTTGTCGATTAAGTAACACTTACAAGAATAATAACACAATGAAAAATAAAAATAAATTCCCACAACAATGCAAAATGATACAAGAATTACATAAAAACGTGGATTGCATACCAAATTTATTTTGGACAACCCTACCTTGACTCCAAAATGGAAAAGAAAACTTAAAATTATGAGCTAATAAATAAAAGATATCAAGAAACATGTCATCTCCTCTATACTCTAAGTTCAACTATTCTATTGTAAGAAAACTTCTCTTTTTCATGATTTCATCTCTTATACTTCTAACTTCAATTATTCTATTGTAAGAAAGCTAACTTCAGAATGATGTCATTTGTTCTTCTCCTCAGTTAGCTTCTTGATGATATGTTATATCATTATCTAGGAAGAAGATTAGAGAACCGTAGATGACAAAAAAGAAAAGAATATGATGATCTAGAGACAACCAAATTGTGGCTATAATTTACTGGTATTTATAGTGATATTTAAATGTCTTTTCACCCACCAAAATTCAATAATGAGACACATTGAATCATGACACATAAATTTTATTTTTGGTTTCAAAATTCAAAGAGAATTGGAAGAGTTTCAATAATGAGACACATTGAATCATGACACATAAATTTTATTTTTGGTTTCTAAATTCAAAGAGTCGCTGAATTGGAAGAGTTTCATACATTATTTTATATTCTACTTTAATTAAATTAATTAATCTAATCAATTATAATTATAATAAAAATAACATAAGAATTAAAGTATAGTTGTTGGGCTTCATATATATCATTATGTAATTAAAATATTAATATTTAACAAATTAAGTAACCATATGATATATAGATTATTTTAAGTAAATTGAAGGAGAAAAATAAAAATAGATACAATTTTTTTTTTGAAAAAATGTAACAAATTTATTTTTTAAAAGGATAAAAATGTCTAACAATTTTCTATGAATATTTTTTCTTTGAATTTTTGACTTAACACCTTTCCACTTTTAGAATTTAGTGTAATATAATAATAATATTATATAATTACTATTTAATATTTAATTGATTAGCTATTTCATAATATTTTTATTTAGTGTAGGGATAAAATGGTATTTCAACTTTTAACTTTTTTTATTCCCACTTTTAGTAATATATATATATATATATATATGATGATAGTTGAAAATTTGGACTTAACTTTCCTTTTAGTGACTCAAGGGACACCTTAATCAATTGGCGATTATTTTAATTTGCAGCACTTGTGCCAGTGGCAATTACATAACAAATGCCTTATAAAATAGTCGAGGTGTACTCAAATTGACTCGAAAATCTTCTTTTAAACAAAAAAGGACAAAGCTTCCCTTAGTGAGTAAAGACAACAACAGAAAGGAAAGGTGAGGACTGGATAACTTTTTGCTAGCTTTTGCACAGCAAAAGTATAAAGTTGGTTCTCAATTAGAAACAGCACCCTTCAAAGATTCTAATATTGCATGTGACGCGTCTTCGAACATCTAAATTCTATAATAAAATACTACGGAAAAGTCGAGAAGTCATATTTCTGAAACCACTACTATTCTTATTATACCTGCAAATTGCTTGCTTGGTGCTTTTTTCCTTTCTCCACATGAACAAGCCACTTGCAGGTCTACCAATCTGTTTTACAAAATTGACAGGTGATGCTAATAGAGCATGAATATGAATTTCAAGTTCATAGCAACTGAAGATGAATGTTATCAATAAGAGGTGTTTACGGAATTCAGAAGAGTGCTCTATGATTTAACTTAATTTTCCAAAGTTCGACGTCATTCCCTCTATTGTAATTCCGCACATAACATGGAATGTATCTCAAATCAATATGTTCACCAACAAAGAAGGGCTCGGATGCACTATCAAGCTGCTTACATCCTGCATCATCTGCTGCATAGTAACATATCATAAACATAGAGTGGAGATGAATTGCCAATAATAAGTGAAAAGAAATTTTTATCTATTTGCAGCTTCGTGCTGACCTTTTTCAGTGATCAGGTAACTACAGAAGTGTGAATATCCGTTTGCAACAACATCAAAATCATCAAGGGTGAAGTTGTAACGCTTTTCCATAGCCAAGTATAGCACCTGAAATAAAGCCAACAACACAATCAGTCAACCAATATGCTTTTATAATCTTCCACTCTTAAAAGGTGCCTACAACATAATGTTTAAAAGGTTTTGGAGACCCAATAACGAAAACCAAAAAAGAGGCAACTTCTTGTGCAAGGTTTTTGGAGACAATAACAAAAGCCCAAAATGCAGAATATATATGACAAAATGGCAAGACACCAGATTCCATTGCCTCAATTGTCGCCAAGGATACTTTACTTTTGTCTCTTCTTTTTTTTTGAGATTGTACTTTACTCTCGTCTTAATGCACACAAAATGCCTCCCCAGTCGGAAGGTTTCATCATGTTGAGCTTTCACTTTCAACACACATCTCTATTGATTTAATTCCAATTTTCTGCAAAGATCTGTTTAATCTTGGTTACAATCATAAGAGTGTGATATGTGGTGATGCTTGTGAATTGTAGTACAATGCCGGATGGATGACTAGAGGTACGTGCAAGTTGGTCCTGACACCACCATCACCCCAAAAAAGTGCAGAGTACTCTTGATTCATTCATGGTACCTTCTCCGGGTTGTCTAACATTAATTTCTTCAAGATGCTGAAGAATGCATCAGTTAGATCATCACTGTAAATGACATCAGCAGCCAGAAGCAAAGAAGCTTTCTTGAGTTCTTCAATTTCTGATTGTGTCCAGCTGTACCTGGACAAATTTGGCTGATCTGCTTTAGTGCTTATATTCTAGTAATACTTATAATTGCCAGAACCACCCAAAAAAGTTGGCAAAAGGTAGTTATCAACTCTAGCTGTCTCTTATAGTACAGACAAATCAATTACCTTCCTTTAGATGGTGAAGTATTCTCCTCTTGAGGAGGCCATGAATCTTTCCAATCAAGTTCACGTACATGAACAGAAGCCTTCCCATCGAATATTGCAGCATTAAGATCCACATTTTTCTCACAGTTCTCAAGTACTTCGTCTCCATGATCTGACACATACAACTTGGGGATTAAACAGAAAATGTGACAAAAGCATGCCATCCTTAGTGCTCTAACTTAAGGATAGACAGTTCATAGCAATAGCAACAGAAAAAAGAAGACAACGATAAAATTGATGGTGACTGGTGTAAACTCTAAAATATGCTAAATGAAGTTCTGATAGCAGATGGCCTTAAATTAAAGGACCTACACTAACCAAATAACATTTCTATGCCTTGAGCTCTCGCCACCTACATGAATTGCATGGGAAGTGTCAATTGCTAAAGAACAACTCACTTATTTACTTGCAGAAAAAGATAAAAATAATAAGCAGCCGCCTAAAGCAGCATTAAGATTCACCCTCCACAGTTGCTAAGTCCTTCATCACCACGGTCGGCAACATACAACTAGACATAAACACAGCCTCAGAGACAAGGATGAGAAAACCATAACAATGATGGTGACCACTGCAAACTTTTGAATATGTGAAATTACGATAAAAAAAGAAGTTACCGATGATAAAAAGTAAAATGTATAGTCACACTAAAAAAGTAGGATAAAAAAAAGAAGTTACCGATCTCCCAAGTGATTATATATGGGAATCCAAGTAATATGCTTGAAAAAGACATTAATGCTTAGAAAAGCTTCTGAAGCGATTGAAAAAGATGAATGAAAAAAAAAAAGAATCTACAGAGTAACTTGAGAAAACATGCTGTGCATGACACTACAGACCATAGCACATTGATAAATTGTTATCAGATGAAAAAAAAATAGAATAGAACTTCTGCATTCCAATGTTGTATACCTGTTATGAAGACAGTTTTAGCAACACGGGCAAGCAAAATACCAACTAACCCTGATAAAAACATTGAAAGAATATCTTGTCATACAGCAGATACTAATTCTTTAAATTTGAATAAATCTAGATACTCGAGATCAGTCCAAAAAATTTTGATGCAGCTACAAGCAAATGAAAACCTTAAGAATACAATTTCAGTTATTCAGCGGTAGTGATGGCAGCAGGGCAGGCATCACCAAATAAAAATGACTCTAAATCCAAAAGGATACCGAGCTGATCCCGATGTTTCTGACCCAATAAGATACCATTTATTGATCCCAATACAGTTTGCAATAAGATGTACCTGATAGGCTCTGGGATTTAACACCAGGGTCCTGCAACTGAACCCACACATCCTTTTCTTATCAAGACCCACATAAGAGGTATATCATACAGTATAATAAGGAGAAATTTAAGCATGAATTTGTTGATACCTGTTTGATAAACAGGAGTACATACTATCTGATTAGGTGTCCATTAATTAAAAACGTAAACAAGGTAAGAAATGAAATGGGTCCACATGGAGCGGAATGGATAGTGAGATACATATAGCCCACCTCAAGTAGCTGAGAATTGAGGCATTATAGTAGTTGTTGTATTTTTGGAAAAAAAGTACCCCAAAATCCAAGGCTTTGGTTCAATGGCAGAGAGTAGAACATGTCAGGCATAGTAATGTGCACACTGCACACCACATGTTTGAAACCAGGTTGTTGCATCAAGCTAGGTATTAGAGTGGAGAAGGGTAGAAGGCTGGAACAATTGTCCTCAAGTATCAAGTTGAAACAGCACTCTTCCTCATCAAAATAATTCAAGAAAAAAGGTTTAGGAAAAAAATATAACCAGAAAATTTAAATTTCTTTTTTGTCCTAGAGTTTTTGAAAAGCAATATTAACAATTTATTTGTCTTTTCCATTTTAATTGTTAAATTACTTATTATGGATTTAGGAAACTTTTGTCAGGCAAGTACCCTATCTTGGCATCACTACTCTGTGAATGGGAAGGTTTGCAATGAGTAGAGGTGCCAACGCTTATACTATAAACAGAACAAAACAAATTAAAGGTGATGAAACTTACCTGTACCAGCCCCAAGCTCCAATGCAACAACTTTATCAAAATCAGATGATGTAGACATAACATGCAACACAAAATCAGTAAGCACTAGTTCTGCTCTCCAAACCTGAATACGAAAAAAACAACTAAATGAATAGCACATAAAGCACTCAACTTGAGATAGCATAATGAGGATAATAGTGATTACTGACATTCGGGAATACATATTTACACTTACGGAAAAGAGAAGATGCGCTCACACAGTTTTCAGTTATTGTATTTCCTCGTACAAATTGAGGAGCAAAAGCATATGGAAAATGTCATAGACTCGTAACATACTTCTTTTAAATATTGGGGGAGAAGCTGAATGGAGGAATGGTAGATGAAGACAAGACATAAGGACCAACGAACTCTGAATTTTTTTGATTACCTGCAAACCAACTCTAGGAATCGATGAAGTGATATTATGCTGGATGGTTAAGACAAGATGATGGCTAGGTGATTCTGCAAGTAGAAGAAAAACGATGTATTACGTATATGGCTATTTGATATGAAATGTTGGTGGAAGGAGTGATGAGAAGCTTGGATACATAATCAGTGACTCCATGTTACTATTCAAGCCATGTAGATGTGATTTTTTCTTAAGAGCATTCATCTGAAGTTAATTTAGGAAATTCAATAAATATCCCAATTTTATTATAAAACCGCTAAGAGAAAAATGCACTTCTCGTCTAGGTAATTTTTGTGCCTTCTCTCAACTCTTTCTCCTGAATTCACTGAGCATGGTTGAATACTGAGGAAATCAAGAAAAGAAAACATGTGCTGCGGCCTATTGGTATTAGTTAGTTTGTGATATTAAAGTAATCACGGAATACATGAAAGCAGTGTAATGACACTCGATTAAATTTTAAAAGTAACATTATTACACATCAAACCCTATCCAGATTGTAAATTTTGAGATTGAGAAAAGAGGCCATTCTTTTCAATACGGACTAAACTAAACAGTTAAAGCAAAATGTGATGAAGGGAGTACTTTTTCATGATGGTCTTTGTTCACTCTACTTATAAAGAGGAAAAGAGAGCTTATGTCTATTCACTTGAGATGAACTTCAGACGCTTCTATTATGATCAACATAGATCAAAGGTTCACAAACTCAATGATTTTCAAACCGATCGCAGAAATCGAAGCCAGAAATCATTTACTTGCAGGCTAAATCAGCTTAAGTTCACATTAACAACAAATTTTCATGTTTTCGTACAGTTCCATTGGAATAACTCCACCATTTTAATCATTAACCAGTAATCCCGTTAGATTACAAAAGCAAATGAAATAACATGAAAGAGTATGCACCGAGATGAAAAGCTCATAAACAAACACTGATTGACATTAAAAAAAACAACTAATAAATGGATATTAAGATGAAATAAGACGATGACTTAAAAGTACAAAACCAAATGAAGGTGCTGAAAAGACGGGTGCATTGTTTCACTTTGTAATATATGGTGGACAAAAGTTACACTCACCAAAGAGAGTTCTTGATAAAAGCCTTCTTTTTTAGGTGCAGATAACTTACTTTTGCGTCGTGTTAGAATAAGATCACCATCTTCATCCAAGTCAAACATGGTAGATGCAGAAATTGATATATCCTCAACTGCATCAGTATTTCCTCTCAAAGTAGAATTTTCTACAAAGTCGAAAAGAATACAACTTCTTTTAAAAGTTCTTATACTATCAAGATCCTTATTACACACAGAGTATTACTAGTATGGACATACACTCCAACAAGCTTTTGCCATCGCTTCAGATTTTTAGGCTACTCTAACAACAAAATTAATAGTGCTTTCCAATTCCTATAAGAGGCCAGCATACGAGTTAATTTCATCCCCTGTTACTAATTGTTCAGATCAAACAATCCACTCAGTTCAATAGTCACTCTAATTTGCAAATTACATATGACATCCGTGATACTTACTAATATTATTTAAAATCACCAGTCAAATATTATATAATCAAAAGAAAAATAAAGAAGAAAAAGTGTAAAGAACAAGTAGAAACAAAGGAATTTCAAAGTTCTCCAAGTAAATCAAGACATTACTGTTGACTGTTCGTGGAGCTAAAAATTGGAAATAAGAGTTCCAATCAAAATGAAACTTAATAATCTAACACAATTACGGACATTACTGTTGATTGTTTACTGAGGGTGTGTTTGATTCGAGCAATTAGCATGACAAAAATAATACAGTAGTAGACATTTTGCTGCTATGAATTGTTCGTCGGAGGCTCATGTCAACTCGGAGCTAATTGAAGAAGAAAATAGGGAAATTCAACTTACCGTGTCGAGGCGGTAGCGAGATGGTAAAATGGGAGAGATGGGGACCGGAGTGGTTAGGAGGGCAGCCGAGGTGAACTTCACTCATCACTTGCTCCGACGACAATGGCTGTTGAACGCCGTCCTCGCGCTCCATCGAATCAAAATTGTTGTAAACGACGCACCCACTTGGGGGTTTTCCAAACGTTATTTTGGCTATAGATGATTTCACTTCTATATATTTTAATTTAAGTACTTAATTACGAAATAAAAATATAACACTTTTCGTCTTTGACTACAAGACAATAACTTTTTCTGATTTTATATGTGTATAGATGAATATCTCTCGTAATAAAATTACAAGTGCCTCGAATTTGATACTTAAACTAACGGGAAGGATAGTATACATATAAAAAAAAAAACTTTATTTAGCTAGTTTATTTACAATAGCATGAGATGGGCTATTTATATACTGCTTACAAACAACAATCCTAACATGTAAACGAAGAATATGATGACAAGAGAACTACGAAATGTAATATGAAGGAATATGAGTTCATCTAATTAAATATCTATTCTCTTGATTGTTCTCTGAGAGACGCTAGTCGAGCCACAAAGTCATCGTAGTCTGGTAGCTTAGGATGGACATGTCTATTTGAACCCAACATATCAGGTTGAAATGAATTTGTTCGAGCGTGCCCTCTTCTTTGATCCCTTGGACTTGTTTCTTCCCTTTCTGCTGGAAGGGATAGCGTCCTGTTCCCCATACTTCTCCGCCTTGACACTTTACTAGGACTGTCAACTGCAGCTTCTTTTGGTGTGTTAACTGATTTTTGGTACTTTTTCCTGCTTAAGTATATCAATAGCCTGTCGATCAGTTTTTCCTCTTCATCCTGAGGTTCCTTATCGTCAACAGTTGTGACTTTTGTGCCACGTCTCGTCCTAGCTGATCTTGGCTTGTCCTTGGCTTTTTCAGCTGCATCATCCTTGCAATTTTCTTCTCCAGTGGAGCTAGTAGGAGAGACTGTATCTGAAGTGTTTTTTGTTGAACTCGGTTTGATATAAGGAGGGAGAATTGACCTATAATGCAATGGCTTCTTGTCATCAGATTCTTCTTCAGGAGCAATCTCAATCTCTGGTTTATTTTGTTGCCTTTCGATCACTTCAATATCTTTGACTGGAGGCAAATCGTCAGATTTTCTGCTAAGGCTATCTCTTCTCCTTCTGTTACTTCTCTCCCTCCTTCTCCTTGAAGGACTATGTTCATCATCAGGGACTACCTTTCTGCCGTAAGATGAATTATGCTCCAATTTATCCTTGGACAGTTGCCTCGCGTTCTCACGATCAAACTTAGCAACTTCAGAATCTTTCTTCCGAGGTGATTCTTCCATCTTACCGTGCAGATTGTACTTCTGATCATTCTGACTCTTGGTCCAGTCCTGCAAAAGAATCAGAGAAGATCCAGATGAGGGCTAATTAAACGTGAAACTCCAAACAGAAAGGATAACAAAATGTAAAAAATAGAAACAACTTTCAATTCTTTATAGATCAAACTTAGTTTTAGCAATTCAAATTTCAAGTTGGCTTAGATGCAAAAATGAGGATATTATGAGGTTCAATTGAAGGCTTACTTGTTCCGACACTAGTGGATTGTATAGCTTCTGCTCCAAAGTCTTTGAATTCCATTCTATACCAGATTCTGATGCTATATCTTTCATCAACTGAAGCTTCATCTCCATTGTAGGTGGCACTGACTTTAAGTTCTGGAGAAACTGTATAGAAGAGAACGCGTTTATTTTCCAGATCGCGATAGAAAAAGTAAAGTTGCATTTGTAAATTTTATAGACAAATATTATCTGAGGGAGAAAACATGAGTGACTACCTCTTTATTGACATGACATTCTAGGAAATTTCCATATCTCTCTGTAAATACACTTCTTAGTTCGCGTAATTCTGGCACATCCGCGAATCTTGCTGCTGCAAAGATCAAAGACGCCACAGCTTCTCTGCACTCCTCAGGACATTCCCTATAAGTAAAAATTACCCAGAAATTGAGGAATACTCGTTTGATCAACCATATTCAGCTCAAAATATCTGAAGGAAGCTATTTGTAATGTTTCCTCTCATCTCGCAATTATAACATACATGAATAAAATGCTAATAGAATGTTATATTGCTCAAACTTTCCAAAAATATCACTGGACTCGTGTCAGATCATCCAAAATGCACAAGATTTGAGGATCTTACATGCACCAAACAACATTTTTGAAGAGCCGGGCAATGTTCAAACAACTGCACCTAATGGACCTAATTAAACAATCTTGACAAGCCAACTAATGTAAACACACATATCGACTAAACAAACTGCCAGAAGATTAGCAGCAACTAACATGAATTTGAGTACACAATAACGCAGAAAAAAGCAAGATATAAATAATTATTTTAAAAAAACATACCTCTGTTTATACATCACAGATAGATTATTTAAGATGTGTTCACAATACTGCTCCAAGAAATCATAACATCGAGAGAGATTCAGCTCAACCAGGAGGCCTTCAACCTGTAGCAAACAACAAAGATCCCAAATAAGAATAAATTGAGCTATTCACAGTTTGGGGAAGAAGAAGAAATTCAATAATTACCAGACACTCAAATTTCTAGACTCGCAATTACATGAAATAAATTTAACTCTGCCAACTTCAAGGCAATCACCGGTTCATCCTATACAACAATTTTTCCTTTTCCAAAATCCATGTTAGCAATCATATTAAATCCCCTGAGCAGGTTCTCAATTTAATTTAGAGATGCCAGGTGAAATGCAGTAATTTCTGGACGCCGAGGATGAGTGGGATTACAATGTGTATGTTGTTGTTGTTTAGTATTTTCTGGACGGAGATCTTCATTATATTTGATGAGAGAAAAATCCATTACATCAAAATAAGATAAGATGCTGATCACAACAACAACATCAACATCCCTGTGAAATTCCACAAAGCAGAGTCTCGGAAGGATAGTACGAGAGGCTAGAGGCAGATTTCTTATACCAAGATACTTCAAATTTCAAGGTTCAAATCTCAGAACTCAAAGAAAGGGAAAGAAAAACTTACCCTGCTATAGGCGTTAATATCCAATCCAGTTTTAAGGAGGTCGGCTATGTCATTCTTCAAATACTTCAGCATTGCATTCCTCTTCCTTTTCACCATCTCGATTCGAGTCTTTGTGAGCTTTATTGTCGATTTGCTGTACCACATAAAAGAAAAAAAATTACCTACAAATTCAAAACCCAACCCAGAAAATCAACAGAAAAAAAAAACAGAGCCCCCTTGCAGAATCATGGTTATTACCTTTTGGCATAGAACTTGCTTTTCAGCCATGCGTCTAACATCTTGAATTTCTTAAAGTTCCCCAAACGAAAGGGATCACCAATTTATACAAGATGAAAAAAATGCAACTGAATTCACGATAAGAATCAACTTCGAAAAAAGGTAAAAGAAAAGAAGCTGCTGCTTTGTTTTGATAAAAGGGAAAAGAAACCTTTATGGAGGTGTCTAAGTCTAATAGAAGTTCCTGCTTATCCCAAAATTTTGAAAAAAAGAATAAAATTTGTCTTTCTAAGATTGAGGCCCTTAAATATATAAACATACACAACAACTATATTTATGGAGAAGAAAAATAAGAAGAGTTTATATATGAGTATATGTAGCAGCTGGATGCTGATTGCTGATTGCTGATTGCGAATCTTTAGGTGCCCCGTCGGATTTTACTGTCAGTAATAATCGGGTCTGATCACGGTAAATAATGATAAGTGGGGAAACGTTGTGGCGTAACATGCGCGTATAGAATACGAAATTGGCGGGTCTTAAATATATACGGGAGAAAACGAATGATCCGCCTTTTTATTTTCACCTTAATTATTACTCTAAATTAGTGGGTTGTATTAGATATTTATATCAAGTCAATAAAAAGTAATATAATATGTGTTTGTACGTAAACGTTTTAACACGATTTAGTGTAATCATCTAATGCGAGTAAATATTTATTGTTTCAATAACGGTTCAATTAATGTTGGTGAAGTTGTTGGTCAAAATAATTAATAAACGATGTTAAATTTATCATTTAGAATATCGAGGAATAAATGAATTGAGGGTAGCTACAATCATTCTAGGTTAGTTTTCATGCATGCATTGTGACCACATTACATAACTTAATTATAGGTAAATTTACAGGATTTAGTGTAATCACCCAATGCGGGTAAATATTTACTGTTCTTTTTTGTTGTTGGTGTAATGATAGTTCAATTAATGTTGGTGAAGTTAATGGTCAAATAATTAATAAACACGTTAAATTTAATATTTAGAATATCAAGAAATAAATGAATTGAGATAGTTACAATAATTCAAAATTAATCGGTTGAATACAATTTTATCGAAAATAAATAAATTATACATATAAGTCAAATATGTATTAAATTTAAATATTTTAAATAAAATTTCTGATTTCACCGCTTGAATGTAGTTTTGGGGGAGATGTCTATTGAGGAAGGAATCAGAGAAAGAAAGGGTCATATAGACTCATAGGCGTAGATGTAGAGATTCTAATTTAGTGGTAAAAAAAAAGATTTATCGATTGTTTATAGGAGAAAATAGAGATGCTCCTTGTTTTAAGGTACAAAATACAAATTTGTGGAAGAAAATGGTCTTTATTGTCCCCACCGTTTACTAGCTTAAGTCCTAAGCTTTACTACTATACTAGTCCCAAAATGGCAATTTTTTTCTCCAAAAAAAATGTATAAAGTTTAAATGTATTCCGTAGTCCTTTATATAAATAATTCAATTAAGTGCACCATTGTTATATAATAAAAATTAGAATAGCTAGTTGTTTAGTTATGGAAGGAGTGTAATATTTGATTTACTAGAATATTCAGCTCTAAGTTATAGTTTGAGTCAAATACTTTAATTATAGGAGGAGTATAATACTTTGTTTTTGCAATTTTCATCCACTTGCATCGTTTTGGACAAGTTATTTGATAGGTGATTGAATCCGCTATATTTGTCTTTAAAACGTAGAAAGATTAATATATATATATATATAAAAAAAAAAAAAACTCAACATATTTAACCTGAATTAGAATATATATTTGAGTCTTTCAAGTAAGAAAATATATATGTTATTTATAGACTAAATTATATTACCGTCAAATATGAAATAACACTACAAATATAGCATACCAATAATTACTTAAAGGTTTAATATGTTTATGTAGATATCACATGAACTAAAAATAAAATTTACCAATAATTAAGAGACCAAAAATATTATAAATCCAATTTATATTTTGATTTCAATTTTTGGAAAGAAAAAAATAATCAGTTGGATTTGTGTGGGCTCGTAGAAAATATAACAAACAAAAGGAATCAAGAGCGGCAAGAAATTAAACGCAGAATATGAGGATCATTCGGTTATTCCCAACTGCAATCTCCAAGTGGCCCACTGCCTTGTCTCGTAACTCGTAAGCAACCAAGCGCCGCTGCCAAAAGGGCATTCCTTTTTTTAAAAAAATTCATCTGAAGTCGGATAGATCGAACTAAATTTAAATTTGTATATTTTGAAGCGATTGCTTTTAACTAAATTCATTCTATTTTCAAGGAAAACTTAAATTTTTTGATCACGAGTGAAAGAATTTCAATCATCTTATCACCACGTGTGATAAACTTCCTTAGTGACTAACTATTTATGATTGAGCCAAATAGAAAGGTGCAGAATATTGCTCACAGCTGTATGTGATTAATTAACTGAGCTGTACCTAAATACAGTTGTTTCCCGTGTTCGATTTCCTTCAACTTTACAAAAAGTGTGACCCTTTTCTTCACATTATTATTTTTAAAAAGGAACAAATAGAAATTGTTGTTGTTATTGTCTGCACTGATGGGAGTGTTTCACCTTAACCAGAGATCTCGGGTTCGAGCCTTGGGTATGGAGAAAATCTTGTTGGGAGCGCCACCCCCGAATGGATCCTGCAGTGCGCGATCCGAATTTAGTCAGGCTTCAATGTGGCTCCGAAGAAAACAAAAAAAAATAAAAAATTGTTGTCCATTCTTTTTTAAAATAACATTAAATTGATTTTCAGAGTGATGATATTCTTGTGATCTTATTTAATATATCCAAAGGACTTGGAAAATAATATTTTTTTTGCTTCATAGCATAAATTGACGATAAAAAGAGAGTCACTTGAAATGTTTGTTTGGTTATATTTTGTGTCATCACAGGTGCGAAATTATAAATCTTAGACACGCATTTTTAAATACTCACTATTTTCTTATTGAAATTTTCCACCGAGAATCATAGTAGTATTATAAATATTAGAGAAGTGCTTCGTTTGTTTGATTATAAGAAGGAAAAATTGTATAAAATAGCAAATTATTAATTCAAATCAAATGCTATAATCATAATTTGATTTAATTGTAACCCGTAGCAAACAGTTGTCATTCGCCTCTCTTCCTGGATTTCTCACTCACCAGTCTCTCCCTCGCCTTTCTCACTTTATACAAATACAAGTGTATAAAATGCGTTTGTGTTTGTATAAAACGAGAGAAAAATGTATATACAAATACAAATACATGTATTTTCATCCTATACACTTATAATTATACAAATACAGATCTTCCCCTGCCCAATTCTCTTTTGCCTTTCTCTCTTTCTCTCTTTATACAAACACAGATTATACAAATTACAATGTATAATTTGTGTTGTATCAAGCGAGAGAGAGAGCTTTGATATTCAAACGTTTTATTTCAATTCAATTGTATACAAATTCAAATTTTATGCGGATATACAAACACATAAAATTGAATTGAGAATCTGTCAGCAATTTATACAAATGAGAGGCTGCCAGCGATTTATACAAACGGGAGGCTGCCAGCGATTTCTACAAATCTGATGCTCCATAGCAAACATAAAGTTTGCTATGGAGCGCAATTATACAAACTATAGCTATAACATACAAATATAATTTTTATATTTGCTAAACCTAAAATTTACTCTTATAACAAGCATATTTAAAAAATATATATTCATTGTTGATGGACAGAGGTTTTATTGGTCAATTAGTCAAATGATATTAAAAATTTAAAATTTATATCCAGCCTTCCCTACATTATACACGCATGATCACTTGTTTTAAAGTGTTCTGTGGTTAGTAGATATCCATGTGCATTGTTTGTTCATTTATAAATGCTAATGAAGATATATGGACCGTAACGAATTGAGAATTTAAATTTATAAATGATACATAATAATAATTAAGTTTATAATTAAATATTATATAGAATTTGGATAAAAATTAGTGAATTCAGATGTATCCACTGATAAAAGGCTAGATTCTTACCTCAATTTATAGCTTATTTAGTTAAACTTTTAAGATCTTTTTTATTTCTAAGATCGGCTTACTTGGAAAAATATTTTATGTAAATTGTTTTTTCGAAAAAATACTTAAGAGAGTAGTAGATTGTTTTTCGTAATTAATTTGAAAAACATTTTCTCCAACATTAGAACAACAATTTGTGTTTATAAGGTTTGAAAAATACTTTTGAAGATAAACTATTTTTTTGGGTCTTCGCAACTACTAAAAATCACTTATTTTTTCTAATAACTTGATCAAATACATCAAAAAAAATATTATAAAGTAAGAAGAAGAAAAAGGGAAAAAAAGACATTTTCCTATTTTCCAGATGTTTGCCAAACGAACTATTTATTCTTAAGTATTATCAGCATGGATTATAGAATCTTCTTAATTAGTCCAATCTATCAGTATATATTACTTAAATTCCCACCGTTCCTTGTATTGCTAAAGTGATGATTCTATTCTATCTTAGCATGATGGAATTATTATAATTATTAATATTGACAACCATTAATCATAAGGACAAAAGCAAATTAAAATACAAAAGTATGGTCATGTTCTCCCTAAATGAATACATACTTAGTATTCTTTTTTCCCAATCTTAAATATATGGTAATATTATTTTTCTAGTTGATGCTAATCATACATTAAGATCTACCTAAATTCTCCACCATACTCATTTAAGAAATTCACTTTCTACCCCAAAATTCCATAAAAAGATGGAAAAAGGAAAAGTAACTAATTATTTATTCCTTCAACGCTAACTCTTTCTAGTGCGTGTTAAAAGTGATGATTCTAGCTTCCCAGTATAGAATTATGACTGGCAACCATTAGCTTTAAGTACAAAAAGCAAATTAAAATATATAATATTTGTTTTAATCAAATAATTAAAAACTAATCCACCCAAGGAAATAATGATTACTTTTTAGCTTAGGATAAGGAACTGGTTTGATCAAACAGTGTCAGAATAGGTGATTTTGTTGTAGAGTTATCGTCGTATTATCATAATTCATACGCGTTTTAAATCTTTTTGCTAAGAAAATGTGAAAATAGAACTAGGATCAAAAAAAAAAATGTTAATTGTTTTGGTGCATTAATACCTGATTGATTTTAATTTGTGTCGTAGAAGGGCGGCTAAAAAAAAAATATTTCTTATTAGAAGTTCTACATTCTCAAGACTTGAATTTCAGATTACTAATTGAGAAAAAAAACGAAAAGATACTGCTTTTTACAGACATGGAGAGCCTTTGTCCATGATTGGTTTAATTGAGATTAAGCTAGAAGAGGTGTAACGTTCAATTCTATTTAATCTAATTTCTTAAACAAATGAGGCTAGCTCAAATATTGACATGATGAATAGTGGTAGAGCCATAATTTTTATTTATTAAAAGAAGTTAGAATAAATATATATATATATATATATATATATATATATATATATATATATATAAAAT
>JAJONR010007828.1:0-45423 GCA_029582245.1 Solanum etuberosum
ATACACTTTTCTTAAATAATTTACATTAACTAGCAGGATTGCAAGATGTGTCTAATGTCTTGTTTTACTTATTATTCTTCTTTCTCTTTTTTTTTTTTTTGCTTCCTCGGTCCCAAATCTCAATTTATGTGACACAGTTCGGATTATGAAATTCAAATAAGTCTATCTTTGACCGTAAATTTTCCATATATCTTTAAAATATTTTGAATTGTCAATTATTGTAATTTATAGTACTTTTTTTATGTAATTTAAAAATATATAAATTTCATTTTTAAAAACTTGAAGATTCCATGAGCAAATTCACGGTTAAACTTAAACTAGTTGACTCTTGAAAAATGAATTGTGTCACATAAATTGAGACAGAAGAAATAGTATCTTTGTTTTTGGGAGTTGGAAAAGGAGGATTATGAGTAAAGAAACGTGTTGAGAATAGTAAGGAACCATGAGTTGCTCACACCCAAAAGTGAGGTGGATTAGGTTATTCTCTTGTTTTCTTCACAAGAAAGTTGTAGCTAACCAATAAACTTTTCCTTTATTATGTTTTTATTCGATGTTAAATATTTATTTTGGAATACGATTAATTTAAATATGTATTGAAAATCCTCCTTACAAGGTATGAAACTCCTTACCAAATTGCAACTTCATCTTAAAAGGTTTGAATTCGAAACAGCTAATCAAGTATATGAAAATACTTACTTAATATTATATTTAAATTAAATACTTAATTGCGTGAACTCAATAACTAACACGAGTTATGAATTTGATGACAAGTTCAGAATTCATAACTTTTTTTATGATAAGGGAAATCTGCAGTCGCTATTCTACACAGAAGAGGTAACCCACACTAGGTTGGATGCGCATAGGGTAAAACCCCCGCTCATATGCAAATGCTCGCAAACCACACAGAAGAGGTAACCCACACTAGGCAAGTCTGGTGCGACCAGCTTGACCCAGAAGGCAAACCCCATGTTTTCGCTGACAAAGAGTTTCGAACATGAAAGTCTCAAGCCCAAACCATTGGGACACCCGAAGGATATATATATATTGTGTGTGTCTTTTTCAATGACATATGACAGAACAAAATTTAAGTTGCACGTTGCAAGTGGTCACTAGGTATATTAGTGACTAGTCTTATATAGCTGGATCATTCATTTTCTTTATTGGATGTCACCCTATCTTGTACGTGTCACTCTAAAATTCCTTATTGCGCAATTTATTGGACAATTGCTTTTTATTTAACAGAAAAAGGGGAAAAAAAGACGCATTCCTTCCGTTCCATTTTATATGACATATTTTGATTTGATATTATATTTAAAAAGAAAATAAAGACTTTTGAAATTTGGATCTAAAACAATCCTTATATATTTATGTAGTTGTAAATTATTTCACTAATAATACGTAAAAGGTGAATTTTAAAGTAAAATTATTTCTAATTATAGTAAGGACGGAGGATAATACTCATGAAAGTAATAATTAAGCTCTTCGAGTTAGGAATATTACAAGTTATTAATAGTTTACTACTATTCTTTGCTAGTTCGATATTAACTATAAATATATAATCAAATTTCTTTATAATAATATTGTTTATCTCAATTTTTTTTTTTTAAATGTCATATCGAATTGTTATTATTAAGAACTAAGGTCTAGTAATATTTGTTTGTATTATGAGTAAGGCATCTTTTTGTAGGCGGTGGATAGAGGAAACTGTAAATTGCAAGCAATTCAAAGAATTAATTTGCTGTATTATATATTCCTTTTTTTAATACTATATAGTTGCTTCTCGTGAGGGCTAATAGCATTATTTTACCATGCATCCTAAAGTTGTTTTCGTATAATTTATAAATTTATGAATTCAAGCTGTAAAATTAATTATTAATATTTATATTAGGATAATTAGGTTGTTTATATCACAGTACTCTTTGAAACATACGATATTTTTTAAAATTTTACGTGAACGTAAAATATTTTATACGATGTTATACTCTATTATTCAGATAAATGTAGAACTGGAACTTAGCTGTTGAAAACTAATTTAAATTGCGTGAGACACAATTTTTATCTTACATATTAAAGGGAGAAAATTATAGGCACGATTTACGATGCATGGCACATGTTTTATGCTAATTCTTCTCCATGATTTCTTGCTACATTGGAGCTCACTTTTTTACATATAAAATGTTTTATTTATGAATTTAAGTTATTATTTTCCATTATTTTTATTTATTCAATATATTTAAAAAACATATTTACTTTTATTTGGTCATTTGAAAAAATTATGAGATAATTTACTAATTTATATCTATTTTATCTTTATTAGTATTAATTAAGTACTATTCATTCATAAGTACATTTTTAAAAATATTAGTTTCATTATATTCAAAATGATGATATATAGTAAACCTGTCATTTTATTAGTTACTTCTTAAGGTCATAACAGTTATAAATGAATAAGTAAAAATGAATAGAGAGAGTACTTTTTTTTGGTCGAAAGGATTTAATATATTGTATAATTAAGAGGGACATTATATCGGTGCATCCACCACAGTGTGATGTCTGTTTGCATTAAGTTGAGCCACATCCCGACCCTGAAAAATATTAACATAATTGTTTGTTAGTCTAGCATACATAGTTCCTAGAATGTCTGCTTCCACCTCCTTTTAGATAAATACTGGTGGAAGTATCAAAATGTTTGATTCGTCAAAAACTCTTTTGTCAAGGTGTCTGCAGCCCTATTTTGCTCCCAAAACACATGGGTCAGCTTCGACATTAAGTACCTCCACTCAACAATTAGATTATCATGGAGAGGATTATTATTTCTAATCCCTATCATATGAATAAGAGACTACTTGTATAAACAGTTTACAATATTCAACAAATCATATTAAAAGTATGTTTAAGTAATTTTAGCCCATAATTCACTCTTCATTGAATGTGTCTACTTGTGTTTTTTGGTCTTCATTAAATGTATGTCTCTTTTATTGTTGGCTTATAAGTTAAAAGAGACCAACTTAACAAATCATCATATGGTGCACATGCTTCTTGCTGCTACATGAAATATATGTTTAATTTATTTATCTTTTGGGGCAGCTACAAATTTATAATTGGTCTAATTAGGTGTGCATGATCAATTTGTAGGTAGTAACTGTAAAAGTGATCTCATGCCAGTATCAAATAAACGGGTTGAGTTGAATTTGAAAGTATTAAAACTGGTTGAGTTACTAAACGAATAAGTTATTCAGCTCGATAGTTACTTAAGCTGAAATGAGCTAAAAACAAGTTGATCATAACTCAACTCCCCAATTCTTACTAAGTATTAATTACTAAATAATAGATAAAATAATATTTTGATAAGATTTATCATGGATCAATTAGGTTACGCATGATATCAATTTAAGTTTTAATAGACTGAGCCAATTAATAAACATGTCAAATGGTCAATAACCATTTCAAACTTGAACAGATAAGACGAATCATATTTTCATGAGCTAATTTTACCATGTCTACCTTTATATATATACTTGTGATATTTTGGTTGGACAAGTTGCTTGTTTTAGAACTCTTTTTCGTATATAGTCCCACTTGAGTCTTGCATGTAGAGGTAAGAAACTTTCCTAAAAGAATGTCAGAAATAACACTCAATTTCATGTGAAAAAAATGAGTCCTTTTATATAGTTTATAATAAATGCAACAAGTTACTTAAATATAAAACCTTTATAACTGGTACTATTTGTCTAGTGGAACATTTTCTTTAAATGAAGGAGTGTTTTTGTCGGAATTAAAAGGGACCAACTCGTATAATAATAACAATAATATATTTAATATAATTTCATATAAAAAAATATGAAAGTGATATTTCCTTTTTAAAAAGAAAATAGTAATATTTCAAGTTAAATTAAGAAAGAATGTTTATAATCTGAAATTGTATTTAGATATGCATTTCACTTGAAAAATAGAACATTAAAGTTTTGTAAGGATTTTTTTATTACGAATCAGTTTTTCAAACTTGAAAGACTTGTCTTTGGTTTGCGGTGAAACTTTTTACTATAAGACTATAACCAAATGTTGTTATTTGGAAATTCGACATGTCATTTCCTAAAATCTCAATTCTATCGTTCTACGTAGGACTTATACTTAAATGTCAATTCGATCCGCTCTATTATTTGGAAAAAGAAAATGTCCAAGTAATAATTTCCATTTTTTTTTATATTGCTTTGGGCTTGTTTGGCAATGAAAATAGTCCCAAACTTCTTTTGGAAAACAATTGGGTAGTTCTTGTATTAAGGCCCATAAGTTTCCAAGTAGCAACTAAACACTTCCATTTGAGCCTAAAGAGAGTCGAAAGAACGTTTTTAATCAAAGATTTTGAATTTAAAAATTTATTTAAAAAGAAATCGACAAAAATGTTTTCTTTAATGGAGCTTCACCTTTCTTAGATCAAAATCTAGAAACTCATAAATATGACAGGATTTTTCACTTCTCAAAGTTCGAAATTCATTATATTGTTTGATTTCACATTAAAATTTAAAAGTGATTACTTTTTAAAGAATTTATAAATACGGAATACTTTTCTAATAAAGAATTTTCAAATGTTAATTATTTTTTTAAAAAAACGATACATAATGTAGCTTGTACGTTGAATTTTATAGGCACAATACACAACAAATATTTAAATTTGGCATTGGTGGCAAGTAAACACTCCATCTTTTAAGATGCACATATAAACACTTTAACTTGATTTCTACATACAACAAAACACTCCAACTCGTTTCAGATATGTCTCAAACACTCTAATTCGAAGTTGATGTGACACATAAACTAACGCAATGGACACAAGTTGAAGTGTCTAGAGGTGCATACTCAAAGTTTGAGCGTTTACATACGAAGTTAAGACCAAGTTTGAGCGTCTTTTATGTATTATGTCATTTTTATATATACATACTACATAAACGTGTCTTTTTAACTTGGTCTCGTCAGACATCTACTTTTAACTTTTGAGTGTGCATAAATATGCAGTTAAAAATAACTTGGTCTCGTCTTACATCTACTTTTAACTTTGAGTGTGCACAAATATATACTTAAACATACGAAATGACAATTCACGTGAGATAAATTTGTCCTACGTAACAATTGATTTGTATTATATCACATAAGATGTGTGTCACTAATTATTTAATTTTATACAATTTTAAATATTTATTCATATATATTCAAAATTCAATGAATAAATATCAATTGAAATCAAATTAAAACGCGGCTTATATGTTTACGGAGGATGCCTTTATAAAGCCTCCTTATTTATTTTTTTCAGAAGAAATCGAAGTTACAGAAATGGCGGTACAAAGGGGACGTAACGGCATGATGGGTGAAGAAGATGACGAAGGCGGTTTATTCGAGGAGGAATTGGAGTTCGAGGAAGAGCCAGATTCTCACATACCTCTTCACCTCCGTGACATTTTCAACGCCGCCGAGTCCGGTGACGTCGCCGCCCTTCGCCAAGCCCTAGGTTCGTTCTCCATACCAATTTTTTTTGTTCGTAAATGTTTATATTTAACACTGTTTGAGTACTATAGAACAATTATAACAACAATAATTGCTACTATGTCAAGTTACGAGTTCTAGTGTTAACAGGAACCTCATTTATATCCTGTTTAGCTCGAATCGGACCTGTACTATTCCGATTCGAACTCCAGATGCACTGGTATGCAATGTAGGTGTGTAACTATGGTGAATGAAGTGTCAATGTAGGTGTGAAGTCATGGTGAGTGAAGTGTTTCTATATGCAGTGGCGGAGCTAAAAATTAATGTGTCAAAATATAAAAATGTAGAGACGTGAACAAAAAAGGGAGTCAACATATATAGACCTAAAACTAAAATTTTAACCTAGTTAAACAATGTAATTTTTCCTGAAGAATGAGGTGGCTCCGTCGCTGTGTATAGGTGTGAAGCTATGTTGAGTAAAGTGTTTTCTATAGGTGTGAAGCTATGGTGAGTAAAGTGTTTTCTATAGGTGCGAAGTCATGGTGAGTGAGGTGCTTATGTAGGTGTAGAAATATGGTGAGTGTAAGTGATAAAAATAGACAAGGTAGACTAAAATTGCATCAAGTAAATTATCTAGAGAAACTTATAACTTCTGGAATCCATGTAGACTCAGCAAACAATAACTCAATCTGTTTCTATTGGTGTGGAACTATGGTGAGTGAAGTATTAAAATGGGACGAGGTAAACATAATTTGTCTCGAAAAATTTACAACCTCTTGGAATCCATGCATACTTAGCAAAACATATAGCTCAATGGAGGGAAAAGATGTATATAGGTGATGCCAATTAGTTGGGAATAGGTTTTTTGTCATGTTAGTACGTTTACGTTAAGTCCTATGCTTTCTAGGAGTCTTTCGCCCCTACTTGAGATTTTTATGCCATAGAAAATATAGGGAGCTTCTAGTACTTTCTATTTTATTTTTATTTTGTATAATGTTGGTCTCAGATGAATAAAAGGAGAAATATCCTTATCCATTATCTCCAATCGTGGTGCACAATAGTAAGGATTCATATAACTGAGCCTAACTTATTTTGGACTGAGGCGTGGTTATTGTTGTATACTAACCTCAAATCAAACTAAAAACACTCTTATTAACACTGAACCTAATGTAAGATGCAAGCATACTAACATATTAAGCTTTAATGTCTGTTGAATTATTAATGTTATTTTTTCTATTGACCTTATTTATCTGTATGGTCTTTGCTAGTTTTGACATGTTGTTCAAGTTACTGTTGTAAAGGGCATACATCCTAAGGATGAACTGATGCATTTGATTTTATGGAAGAATATAGAGCTTTTGGGGGCAGGGGATAATGATTTAATAGCTGAAGATTTAGTAGTGCTACCCGAAGATCTATATGAATTTGCTTATAGCTTCTGATTTTAACATAAAAAAGAAAGTTGTAACAATGAAATGGACATGTGATAATTTGGTCTTAGCAATTGGAACAAGAAAGACATGGATTTGTTAGTTTAATGTTCAAATAAGTAAGCATTCTATAATTTGGGGGCCGGTTTTAAGTAAAAGTGGCGGTTCTTGCTCCCAAATAAGTAGAATGTATGAATTCTCTTTCAAAAAAATAAAAATAAAAAATTGAGTTGACGAGAAAGTTGGCTCATACTGGTGATTGTTGCTATGCCTTACACAATGGAACAACACAACCACACACACACATGTAGATAGAGGGGTAATGATAGAGCACGTTTGTGTGAGATTGTTCTTGGCATTTATAAGGAGACATGCAGAATGCCCTTAAAGTCCTCGCAGGATTTGATATCTTACCATTATGACATGGAGCTTAGAGTTGCATGCTCCTATTGGTCCAGAGAAAGAAATAAAGTGACTTAGGGCATGTAACTTGGTGATTGAGATGAAGGAATGTCATGGAAACAAGTGTGAACATTAGCTGTGCTTTAGAGACTGGTCTTGAAGAGCGTCACCTTGTTGTCTGAAACCCCTTTGACAAGGTTGGTTTTATGAACCCTCCTATCCATCCCAAGGGTAAATGAAAGGAATACGGGTGATTTAAGCTGGAATGTAACAAAGCCAATGCATATATTAGAACGCAAGAGATTGGGAAATGGAGATTCACCTTCTTGTCAAATTCATTCAGCTACGTGGGATACGGTACCCTACTCTGTTGTGATTCCAAGGGTGATGTGAGGAATATTGGTTTAATTAAGCTTGAATACAGCATAGTCTACACGTTCACAAGAAAGTAGGGAGGTAAGGAGGGCGATACAATTCACTCAGTCTTACCACTCTTGTACTTTTTGAGTTCAATCTTGACCAAAAACCCATCCTCGTAGGAGAGGAGTGACACTGCCTCCCACCATTATGATGATCCATCAGCATCCTCCACTGGGCCAAGAATTATCTCAAGCTATCATCTATTTCTCTCATTTTCTTGTGGTTTAGATCACTCAAGCTGGTATTAGCAGCCGTCGAAGTGGCTTGTACCTGGAACTTGGTAAATCACACTTTGGAATTGTGATGCACATGTTGCATCTTGCGACTACTTTTAGGCGTGAATGGTTGGAACAACATTCTTATTTCATCTCCTGCTCAACCCAATAACAATTCATTTTCATTTTTTGTTGATCTAAAATGACATTTTCCGAGCTGCAATTTGATCATGGTGCTGCATTCTTATGGTCAATTTGTTTTCACCCATGTTTCTGGGAGAAGTAAATAAGTTGTTCTATATATTTTTACCTATCAAATATAAGTTTTCATAGATACCTTGTTATCAATGAATCTGTCATACTCATGAAACTACTTGATGGACTGCTGCAGATAATTTTAATGGAAGCATTGATGAACCTCTAGAAGATGGGGACACTGCTCTTCATATTACTTGTCTGTATGGCCATCTGGCATGTGTGGAGGTTGGTCCACTCAACTATTCTCAATTCGGAAACATTCCCTACAGCAGACATTACATTACGATGGATCTGTTGGTGTTGATTTCATTATCATGTTTTTGAATATACTAATATAATATTGTATTTGACTCAGCTACTGTTAGAGAGGGGAGCTTCTGTTGAGGCTAAGGATGAAGATGGAGCAATTCCATTGCATGATGCTTGTGCTGGAGGTATACCGTATAGTTTCAAGTTCCAAAACCTTTGTTGTTGCATCTTTTGAAGCATAATAATTTTTTTCTACTGTAAAGAGGTGGGACACTTGAAATTTACAGTCAATGAATCTTAGGCTTTAACCGCATTTATCAGGCATCAAGTGAACTAACTACATTTAACCCCGAGCCTTTGAAGGAACTACGCCAAGGGGATAATGCAGGTTCCAGTAAAGAAGGAATCATATGCGCACATTTCTTACTTTCTGAATGCTGATTATTTTAACAGGATACACAGAAATAGCCCGTCTGCTAATAAACAATGCACCTGACCCTGACTGCGTGAAAAGGATGCTGGACACCTTTGATGAAGAAGGTGATGCGGTGAGGCATCTCTACTAATAGTTAACGTTATGCAAAGTTACAATTTTACGTTGGTGATTTAAATATTGGAAATTAGTAAATGAAACAGCTACAGCATCTTGTACTGATTGTATTTGTTGTAATTTATGTAGCCTCTCCATCATGCCGCCAGAGGTGAACATTTAGATGTTATCAGATTATTGATAGCTTCAGGGGCTTCTGCTTGTAGGAACAATTTATTAGGAAGGGTAAGTGCAGCAAATACTCAAATTAGACTATTTTATTTTTATGTCTGATTAATTAGATATGGCTCGATTGACTTGTGATTATCGCAGACCCCATCTGAGCTTGTTGAGCCTGAAAGTGAAGCTTGCATAATCCTAGATGAAGCTATAAGTGCTGAAATTGGCCGTCCCTATAGGTCTACATAAAGAAAATTGGGACGCTTGGCTATTGTCGATATGTTTCCCCTCGTTCTGTAGGTACCAGTGTTTATTATAAGCTTGGAGACTAATGCTCCTGAATGTTGCAATGCTCTTTATAGTGAGATTGCAGTATGAGAAATACTCAATTTTTTTTGAAGTGATTCTTAATGATTCATCGACTAGAATGATAGAATAGGGAGACTTTATTTGTTATCACGCTCCCTCATTTTAAAGGAAATTTTTTGAAGTCGGATTTGGGGTATATCACTTGGCACATCATTTAAGTAGCAATAAATATAACGATAATTTTAGTATGGTACCCTTTGAAGATATAAATTCAATGGTTTGAGGAATGCATTGAGAATTGACTATAGTTAATAAAATAAGGGTAACTAAAAATAGATATATAAATTCAACGTAAGAATGAAGTGACAAATTATCTCTTGATTGACAAGTAAGAAGTGATAGCTATTTTTAGTATAATGAATAAGTAAAAGTGGAGAGATTGAGAGTAATATGAAATTAGTAATCAAATGCTGACTCAAAGGCAATTAGTGATGAAATGCACATTAAAATTATGAAAAAACACCCAATTTGATAGCAATCTGGCAAATATTAACAAGAAACATTGGTCAATGACCAACATCGACCAATAACTTTACATGACACTTCTGACCCATTTTCAGAGCAATAAGATGAAAACAGTAAGAAGAAAAAGAAAACAGCATATACATATTTGATATGCACCATCTAGTGCACACTTTGTCATTTTGAAGTCCTAGGAGTTTCATGAGCAGCAACCACCACCACCGCCCTGTTGTGTCTGCTGTTCTTGTTTCTGTTTCAAGATATTTCTCTTCCCTACAGTGGATCCTTCTTCAAGGAGACTAGGCACCTCCATTATCTGAATACGATAGTCTAGTTAGAAAATTGATGGAAACATTAATCCTGAATCGGTTTTGAATCAACCAGATCAGAACTGTTGGGACTGCAACATTTCTCAAAGATTGAAGGTAAAGGATATCAAGTTGAGAAACATTGGACTGTATGGGTTCTTAGTCTCGAGAGTTGATTAGTCATACTACTTATCTAGTATGTGACACTGTAGAACAGGATGTATCTTAAGACTAATTTGAACTGATCTACTGACTGATAAAAAGCAGAACATTTTCCTTTGTGCGTATAAACAAGTGGAATTACAACTGGAAACAAAAGAGATGTCCTGATATTGCCATCAGAATAATATTTTATGAGGGTTTTCGATCTAAAAGGTCAACTTGATTCATCAAAAAGATAATGCTAAATTAATAACCTACAGACCATGTTACTTTGCATATGATGCTAACTTGACAACAACATCTTGTGTTACCTACAGAGAAGTCACGAATGTATCATTTACCTTTAATGCAAGCTCTTCAAAGCAGTTTTGCACATTTTCTCGAGTTTTAGCACTACATTCCAGAAATAGACCTCCAAGTTCCTTTGCTAAGGCAATGCCTTCTTCCCTGGTCACAGCTCTCTCAGATTCCTGATAAACCAATAGTTAGGTAAGAACAAAAGTTGGCTGCTTCCAGACTTTATGCAGAATTATTCAAGCACCAATAATGGACTGCAACGTTAATGTTAATGCTAAAGATCAATAAAGATAAACGTTAAAAGATACTCCAACAGAAAGCATTAAGATGTAACCAAACTCATCCTCCAACTCTGTTGTAATTCATTCTGCAACAGAACAATAAAATAAGATGGATAGTACATTCCCTGAGGCATATATTCTCCAACAGTTATCCAAACTCGTCCTTTAACTCAGTGATTCTTTCTTTTTTGAGGTCTGAACACTTACATTTAAGTTGCATATAGCTTCATTATGTAAACAATTGCTTCAACATATCAAATCTTGTAACTGCAATACAACTATTTGTGAAAGAAAGCAGATCCAAAATCCCCTCATCATTGTTTTCATGACTTCCTTTTATAAGCATTACGCAAGTTCCCAGATCCCACAAGAAGATAAAGTACATCACATTTGAAGAGGTAATATCAACTCTTAAGTTACTTATTTTCTCCATGAAATAATGTCTCCTAGCATATTCAAGAAGCAGAACGAATAGACTCCAACACAACTATCGAGAAAAGTTGGAGAGAGAGATACAAGCATGTTCATTTTTACAAAGAACATACTCTGTCAACTTTATTTCCGACCAGCATCTTTACACAATCCTGATTATTACTGTACAGCTCCACCTCTTTTGCCCATACATCAGACAGGTTTGTGAAGGTCTCTCTTCTTGTTACATCATAGACTGTAAACAATATTTGAATAAGCAATAGTACACATAATAGTTAGAAATGCATTCAAGAATTTAGAGAACACAAAGCATCTAAGACTAAGAGGAATGTACAAATATGTCAACAAAGAAAGCACAGATAAATGCTTCTTATTAAAGAAATAGGAAAATTCCTTTTCTTGTTGTTATGAAAATAGATTGGGATGCTTGATTACTATTGTTGGCAGATAGAACTCCAGCACCCGAAAAAGACTAGAAGATTATCATGAAAACATATCACTGGAACCAGATTTTTTTGAGGTTTAATCAGATTATTCAAAGAAGGGGAGCCTAAGTTTCATACCATAGAATTATCATTTAATAGAACATATGGCAGTTAGATTGACATTATCTTAAGAGAAGAAGCTCCAAAAAAAAACAATGGTGTAAACGTTCACCAGTATTATCAAGAAAAGTCTCTACTTTTGGACATGCAATAAACAAATATGAACAGCTGCTGGTTCAAAAATAAAAATTGCGCATGATTGAGTAATGGAAAATGGTATTTGGAAATTGGAGTTGTGATTGAATTTTTGCGAGTGATTTGAGAGTGAAAACAACTTATGGTGTTCTTCATAAAAAAGAAAACAGCTTTTGGTGTTTTTCAGATTACAGAATTCAACTTGATTTCAAATTATGGCCAAACATGTTCCCGGAAAAGAGTAAAAAATATTTATGGCCAAACGACCACTTAATTATGCATTGTTCAATCATGGTGGAAAAAGGCAGGATGGCGTTAAACAACAGTGAAGATGAGTGATGTAATAACAAAAGTCAAAAGTCTAACTCTAGCAAACCAATAGATGCATTATCAACAATGGATGTATCCTCTTACAAGGTATGAAAATGTACCAATTTACTTATTACTTACCAAGAATGATCCCCTGAGCACCTCTGTAGTAGGAGCTTGTCAGTGTCCTGAACCTCTCCTGTCCAGCTGTAGGAAACATGATATGTACTGTTACAACTTTCCATTGGATCTAACTAAAACCAGATACTTTATGAAGTTTTTTCAGCGAAGATACTGAGACAAATTGGTCAATTGTTGGAGTAGAACAACAGTAAAAGTCATACATATGAAAAAATTTATTTCAGTAGTTCCGCCGAAATGTCGAATTCCACAACTCATGAACCTTAGACACTTCTCCGCATAGGTTTTCAACGTTATGCAATATTAACATATTAACCTTGTTGCATAGAGGAAAGTCTATGTAACCTAGTGTTATGTTACAATGAGGGAATGAGTTATTATCTCCTAATGTGGTCGTAGACAAGCCTCATCTAGTGAACGAACTTTTAGATTTGGTTAAGTACATGGTTTATTTTTCTTAACATGGTCTAAGAGCCATCTACCTAGTTGTGTTTTCCAGTGTTGGCCCCAATGTTATGTTATACACACTCTAAGATATTCTGGCGTGCAGGGAAGGTATTAGAGTATCAAATATTGGGCCAGGGAATGGGTTATAGTCTCCTTAAATGATCTTGGACATTCTTTACCTCATGAGCTAGTTTTTGCCTTTTTGGGGATGAGTTACCTCATATCCATTTTCCCTTAACAAGTCATGTATCTTAAAATGCAGGTGAAAATCATTTGGCACATCTTTAGTTAAACCAACCAATCATCATGTAGATCAAATTGTGTTTTTGTTATCAGGTAAATTAGAGGTTTCAATAGATTAAGTTGTGTTTAAGCACATAATCAACCATTGCACAAAGAGATCTAATTGAATGTTATTAAATTATGGAGTTCTAAAGTTTTAGTGCAGATTTCATCTGAATCAGATTAAATTAGAATGATGAATACAGGTAGATATTTGGCACCATATAACACAGTAAACTAAATTCCGAGTCTAGGCACTGTTTTGGTTCTTACCTGTGTCCCAAATGGTAAGCTTTAGTTTTTTCCCACTAACAGTGAGCGTCTTAATCTTAAAATCGACACCTAGTCATCAGACAAAGGAATAGTAAAGTCAGTGGAAAATTGTATCAGAGAGATCAACCATCATATGAGAATGTAGTTGAAAACTTCAAAAGATGTTTAAATAAATCACTAGATCAGCTATCAGGATGAGAGAGAGACAGATGAAGGAAAGGAAAAAAATTGAAACACTATAAAACTACATTTCTTGCTTGCTCTTTTTTTGTTGGTTCTTTTTATCTTACATTCTTTTGCCAGTCGGAGCATTCAGCTAAAGCAACATGCAGACACGAAGGCATTCTAGTCTAGTCTTTTTTCACGGTGGTGGCCAAGCCAACTTGCATGCACGTAGACTGATCCACCAGATACCTCCTACCAACACATTCTACTTACTCTATGTTACTATCCATAAACAACTTAAGATGTTGTATTTCTAAAACAAATACTATCATATTAGTTTAGGCAATCTTAAGATATAGCAGAAAGGTATCAGTATATTCAGTAATAGCAGAAACATTAGTCCTCCGATATAAAACTTAATTGATCATTAATAAGGGGAATCAGCTCAACTCAACAACCGACACAATGTGTCAAAAAACAGGGTTAAAAAATAATTGCTTATATGTTGAAGGACATCCTAGCAATTGGTGAAAACAGTCCTAACAATCTGTCTTCTTCTTTTTGTTTTCTCTCGTTTTTATTGCCTCATAGCACCCTAAAAACAAAGTCCATTATTATTCAGACAATATTGCATTTCAGATATATAAATACCTTGTTCTATTTCTTATTCAGATAAACTTATTATCAGGAATTCAGGATGCATAAATACCTTGTTCTATTTCTTACTAAAAATGAAACAATTTTTTTACTAGCTTCGGTAAATAATATGTACAAGACAAGTTTGGAGCGGGAGCCGGAGCCGGAGCCAGAGCTAGGATCTAGATAATGATCATTTTCTAGTTCTTTGTATACATTCAATAAAACTGCTAGAATCCAACAAAATCCTCTCAAAAATACGCAAACCTCTAATCGCAACTGAATAATTATAAATTAAATCATAAAAAATAAACTCCTGAATTACTCTGGTTTCCAAATTATAAACATTTTTCAGATTTCACTTCACGCAGTAAACATTGATGATCAATCTGAGAATCAAAAACAATCATTAACAAAGAACAGCACAGCTGCTGATTTGAATCACAGCAGTTAGTAGTGATTAATCTGAGAATCAAACAAAAAGAAATTGAACTACAAATCATAGAATACTCCGGCATGTTTTATACTAGTTCATTCATTCATTGGATTTCCAGATACAGAATTCCGAGCTCATAAACTCCAAATTCCAAATCAAATGATCATCAAGCAAAAACTACAAAAAAAGGAAAATAATACACATTTTTTTTCTTCACAACATATGTTTGCATTCACGCACACACAAGCTGAGCTAAAAGGAGCAAAGAGAGTACCAATGGTAGGGGCCAGATCGTCAACGGCATTAGAAATGAAGCTAACAAGCAAGCTACTCTTTCCAACTCCAGAATCTCCGATCAACAAGATCTTAAACGATAGATCGTAACTGCTGTTGCTCTGCCCCGTCGTCGCCGTCGATGGACCCATCGGCGAACTCCTCCTTCCTCAACTCAACTCTCTCTCTCTCTAAAAAAATTCCTCCTTCCAATTCAACACAAAAACTCTGCACTTTCTCTCTCTAGAAACTATGCAACAGTGACACAATGGCGACAGAGAGAAATACAGAGGGCCAAGTAAAAGTATTCAGAAAGCTTTTGGCATGATTCCCTACTTTCTCTCTCTATATGTATATGTAGAGAGAGAAAATGGATTTATTGTATGTATAGGTTTTGTAGAGAGAGAAAGAGTGGGAGGGAAAACGTTTTGCAGTTATTCTTTTCTTTGTTCACAAATGACTTCTCAGCTGCTACAAAATTAGAATCAAAAAAATATTTAAAATTAATAATGAAAAGTTTGAAATTAATTAAATTATTTCCAAATAAAGGAGTATGATTTTTTTTTGGAACAATACAAAAAAAAACATATATTGACTTTAAAATAAGTATTTTCAAAGAAGAATAGGAAGCAGTGAACGAAATAACGTGAAATGGGAGTCGTACACCACACATAGAAAAGAACAATAATAATGACAACAAAATAACGTGTTAATCGAACCTCATAAAAGATCATGTGATAATCGAAAAATCAATGTACCATAAAAATTAACGAAAAAAATAATTTACGAGAAGTGGATCATTTAGTCGTTTAGTTGGAGATGAAAATTGAGTTTTTTCGCCCTTTATTAACCCCTGGCTATCGCGTGAACTCTAAGACGATAAAAAAAAAATTAACAATCAAACCCTACCTCTTTCCGAAATCCTATAGCTTAGCATCAAATTCGATTGATATGAGCAAGCATCTGAAATCTCCAAAAAAAATATTCTGACGTAATATCTACAATACAATTATTCTCATTATTATATACGATAGAACTCATAGTGAGAAATTAGAACATTTCTATTTTAGTTTCCTCGAAATTCTAATTTACATTCAATTTATATATTAAGTAATGTACTATTTTCTATTTTTGCATGTATTCAAATAAAGTTAATTTACTATAATTAATATTTGCGTAAATATAGTAAATATTTTCCGTTACACAAGGAATCCAACCGCCACCTGAAAATTAGTGGCATATAAGGTAATTAAGATGAAAATGAGGGGTAAAGAGTTATATAAATTGGGCTTCAAGCTTTGAGTTGTAACTTTTGGTGGTGGGTCAACATCTAAGTGGGCCTTTTGTTGGTACGGGTTATTGGGTTTGGGCCCAAAATTGTTTGATTATGACTTATGAGGGATCTTTCTAGTGCACTAGTACTTTTTGGTGTGTTGTAGGATTCTTTTTTGAGATCTTTACGCAAAGAACCGATTGAATTCATTATTTACTTTTTTTAGTTGGTATATATATATTATGTTATATATTCTGGCTATTTTGTACTTGAGTCGATGGTCTTTCGGAAATAGTATTTCTATCTTCAAGAGAGAATGGTAAGGTCTGCATATATTTTACCATCTCCACTCCCCATTTACTGGGATTTCACTGAATATGTTGTTGTGAATATTCTGACTATTTTTAGTGTAAGCGATTGAGTGAGTGATTATTTAACTTAATATTTTTTAGAGAAAAAAGATGAGATTAGTGGAGCAAAATGAAAGCTATCTACTTTTAGTATTGTAAAGCACAAATTTTGGAATTAACTCTTTTAGAATTTATTCTATCATAGAATTAAATAAAGTATGTTTCTAGACTACTCTATTTGGTGTGACATATCATCATCCTTAAAATTGGTTATGCTAAGTTTGTCTTATGGGAGATCAAACACATATAGTCATAATCATATATATATACTAACCAGATGAGTGGACGATTATTTAGGTTAATTTTTTTTTCAAGAGAAATAATGATAGGTGCGGAGAAAATGAATCATCTACTTTTTAGCATTGTTAGGCACAAATTTTGGACTTTTAGCTCTTGTAGGATTTATTTCTAATATAAAGTTAGGTAATGTATGTTTGGGACTACTCTATTTGGCTCTTATACGATTTATTTTCCAATATAGAGTTAGGTAATGTATGTTTAGGACTACACTATTTGGTGTGAAATGTCACTTTAATTAAGATTTTGTATTTCATTCTTAAAGTTGGTTATGCTAAGTTTGTTTTATTGGAGATCAAATACATATAGCTATAATCGGTATATATATATATATGTCGTATTTTTAATTTAAGAGATTAAGTAGATGATTATGAGAAATGATGATAGGACTCCTAAATTAAATAAAAGCATCTACTTTTAATAGGTTAGGCACAAATTTACGACTTTTATTTCTTATAGAATTTATTTCCAAAATAGAATTAGGAACTATATGTTTCTAGCTAGGACTACGTACTATTTGGTGTGACATATTGCTTTAATTAAGATTGTAGTTTGTTATTTTTCATCCTAAACTTGTCTTATGGGAGATTAAGATATATAGATATATGATAAATTTATCGTAGAAATTTATTTATAATTATCTGATCGTCAAAATATATATATATAGAATAAAGTCAAAAAAAGAAAAGTTAGGTCAAGATGTACTTCAAAATGGTTACAAAAATTATTGAGTGTGTGTGAAAAAAACCAAAACAATGTAGGCCAAGGAGTATTTAAGTGTGGGGAATGGACTTGTTCATCTTTTTATCAAGAAGATAATAATACTTTTTTTTTCTTCAATGAGTATGCAATGGGTTCCACAATTAATATATAATCTCAAAATATGATATGCACTTTTAAAAATAATATTTTTCTGACATATATTTCCGGCTTGATTAAAGAAAATTTGGTATATTATATCATTTTAGATTTTTGAGTAATTATATGAAATAGTAAAAAGATTTAAAAAATGAAACTTGTATTTAGTGCATAGAAAATAATCACACTTTTTTTTTTGGTTGCAAAACAATATAAATAATACAAGTAGAAGGCGTTAATTAACGAGCAAGAAAATGAATGTACTAAAGCAATAAACACGGTCTCGTTACCATGTCCCACCATAATTTTTGATAATATATGTTTGGTTCTAGCAAAGGTCGTAGAGGTTCTACGATTTTACAACAATAATAATATATTCAATATACCTTTATAAGTGGGGTTTGAAAAAAATGACATGTATATAATCTTATACATAGTTTGAATCAAAGTTAGTTAGCTTTGATCTAATCTGTAATCGATACTGTAACTTCGCCCAACCCCATATTTTAATAATACATTTTTTGTTTGTCCAAAAGATCTCCAAAAACAGTTGTTGAACTTCATATATAACAACAAAAATAACAATCAAACAAAAAGAAAATATTTGTGCTGGAAACTCTTTTGACAAACATAGAGGCCAATTTTTAATAACTTTTTTTTTTTTCAAAAAAGAAAGGAAAAAAAAACTCTAAAAACTTGTCCAAATGGTCCCAACAGAATCTCTTTTTCTTATTAATAGAGTTAAATTATAAGAATATCATATCTTATGAAAATTAAATAAAATCCACGACAACAAGTACATCAGTAAGCGTGCATTATTTCATGATTATGTTGAGGCAAGTTTCAAATTAACAAAATTAAACATTCAAAGTTTTTTTCATAAATAATTTTATTTCTTTTCCATAAAAAAAAAAGAGTAAAAGGGTAGCAATCATTCTTTTAAGAGACGAAACTTTATGCTTTGATGATATAAAAAATATTTATTTGACTATATATATCATTCAAAAGATATTTATATATAAATTAATCGATAACCAAAACAATCTTCTATAATAGATCAAAGTACCATAATAATAGAAAATCTTATATAAATGTATTATAACTATAATCTTTTTTTTTCTAATGAAGTATTTTATCTCGAATTTCAATTATCTTAATAATATGTAAAATTCATAAATATTCACTTTTCAATTTTTGAAATTGAAAAATTATAAAATTTATGAATGACTATTTTTAAAAATAGAGATGTCGAAAAATGACCCATAAATATTGTTTCATCCCTAATGACTCCCTAACGTGGTATTGATTTATGCAAACGTTTCTTTTTCAAGTCATCAAATAGATATTGTTACTATTTTTAAAAATCATACAAATATAGCCTTTAGAAAATTATCTTTTCAAACAATGTTAGAACTCAGGTCCAATAATTGCTCAATCTAACATATAATAAAATATTAGACTATCGTTCAACATTTATAACGATTTACAAAATACTTCAATTTAACATTTTTCTGTAAAATTTACAATTTTCTCAAAAGAAATTCTTACTTCATTTATAAGGTCCATAAATTATAAAAGAAATAAAAACTAAAAAGAGAGTCCTTTATTAAAATTTGTCCTTTAATTTTTGGTGAGTTTCTTTAAGTACAAAGTTTTTTCTTTTTAAGTCCAAAACAAAAGGAGAATGTATTTGATAGGACTAGAGGTTTTTTTTTTTTTGTTTGTTTGTTGTGTATCCCTTTCTTAAGAAACCTTAGGGAAAAAATTTAATTGTTCATTTTTATGAGGGTGACCAGTGTCAACATCAAAAGTTTTGATGTATCAAAACACAAACTACCTGATTTCTACTATTCAATTTTTTTCCTATCAAATATGTACAATAACATATATGAATCCAAAAATTAAATGTTTGTTGTTGACAAATAAGGCCCCCTTTAGCACACACCTCTATTAATTGGAATGAGTTGTCTCAATTTTCTCTTCTTCTTGTTAAAATTTGGTGTTTTTAGATATACGGTTGATTTAGTTAAGTTTGCGTCATATAAGACTTATTTAATAAGGAAGTACTTCATAATGAGATTTTATATCAAGACTCAACTTTGAAACTTCTAATTAAGAATCTAATTAAGGATGAAGATCTTATTCATCATACCTGAGTTATATTGAATTTATGTTTAACTTTATATCGGGCTACTTTATCTTATTGCAAGAGATATAAAGACCCCTTTTTTGAAAGGGAATTTTTTTTTTAAAAAAAATTCTTTTTCCCTTTTTCTGTTTAAGTATATTGACTAATTAACTAACATGATTCTATTGGTAGAAAATATTATGTTGCATTTTAAAGAAAATCCCCATCTGCTATTCGTTTTTTAAATCAAAGCTCTCATTAATTTGAATTTGCATCGTGTAAGGTCATTAAAGGAAAAATGTTTTCTATCAAAAAAAATTATATCAGAACTCATACCTGAAACGTCTAATTAAGAATGAAAAAAATCTTATCCATTCTACTATAAACATTAGTGGTTGTGTGTAATTATTCTACTACATGGTTGTGAATTTGTGATTCATCTGCAAGTCTTCACACACATATATGTATACCATTTATTATTATTATTATGTGTTCAACTCTGATTGTTTATTTTCATGTTCATGCCTCCCAAAAATAATTGTTAAGACTTAAGAATCCCATCAAATATGTTAATCTCAATAATTATTCATAAAAACGCAGAAAAAACTCTATTTTTTGTTTATGACTAAACACAACTTCAATTTTTAAATATTAATTTTAATTTTAAAAATAAAAATTACTTTTTTCAAATATTCACGAGCAAACACCTCCCTAAATAATTATTGGGCCAATCTATGTGATTGTCCAATTACAAAGCCCTGAATTTTATGAACAAACAGAACTGAAATATTGGGCCCATCTATGTGAATTGCTTACTGACCCGACCCGATCCATATGAAGTAACCAGGTCGGGTTGTCTATATCAACTTCTCTATCATCCGTAGCTCTTCGAGTCGGGTTCAGTGACGAAGACGAAATGGACAGAGAATGGGGTTCGAAGCCGGGAAGCGGCGGCGCCGCCTCCGCCCAGAACGAAGCAATCGACCGCCGTGAGCGGTTGCGCCGGTTAGCTTTAGAAACCATAGACCTCGCAAAAGATCCTTATTTCATGCGAAATCATCTCGGAAGCTATGAATGTAAGCTTTGTTTGACGTTACACAACAATGAAGGGAATTACTTGGCTCACACTCAAGGGAAACGGCATCAAACTAATTTAGCTAAAAGAGCTGCTCGTGAAGCTAAGGATGCTCCTGCTCAACCTCAGCCTCATAAGCGCAAAGTCACTCTCAAAAGAAACGGTATGATTTGATTCAAAAATCGGCCCTTTTGGCTTTTTTATACAGTTTTTAGGGTTGATGAGTTGTGTTTATTTGAATTTGGGACTTAATTTTGGTGTTAGATAAGAGATTTTAGTGTTATTATTACTTTGTTGAATTAGGGATAGGATTTAGGGTTTAACAGTATCAATTGTTTATGTAACCTCAGCCGCGATTCTGCATTGTATCCGTGTTGCCTAGCAGTCAATGATGTAGGAAATATCAGTGGAGACCAGGGTTCACATTCAGTAAGGCAAAGTTAATTGCCATTAGGTAAGCCTTGAGCTTTAATGGACAAAGCTATTAGCTACCTTTTACATGTGCTCATGAAAGGTAGTAGGATAACGTATGATTTGTAACTGTCCAATCACCTCATGTGTCCGGCATGTCTATGCCACCTGCCAGTGTTGATGCCCAATTGCTCTTTTTTGGCGCCAAGTGATAAGGCCTTGACATACATGCCTTGCTGTGTATGCCACACGACTTGGCCGGACACCACATTTACTTAAGATTTGATTGTGTTGAAAGAATGTTTAGAAATTTCACTTACTAGAAATCAATTCGCCTTCTAGCACCCAAGAGTTGGAGAAGTTCAAACAAACGTCGTAAGAGACTGTGGTTCATATCCCTTCAAAGCCAAATAAGTTAGGTGATATATTTTGATCTGCCTAAGCTTTGGTGGATGGAGTTTAGCACAGTAGAATAGTTGAGGTGGAGGCAAGTTTCCTCATATATCCAAAAAAGTAAAGAAAAAAATAAAATACATTTCACCTTCTATGAAACAATACTTGACCAAGGTTCCTTAAAATATTGGACCTTGTAACTAGTCAATCAATCAATTACACCTTAATCCTAAATTAGTTGGGCTGATTTTATGAATCCTCTATAATCATTATGCTCGATTTTGGCCACTTACACATAGGGGATGAGATCCATCATACTTTGAGTAGCTTCAGGTTAAGAAGTTTTTAGATTTTGAATTTTTGATTATGATTGCTTATCCATTTTTCTTAGTTCTCGAGTGTCGTGCTAATTTCTTATGGCCTGGAACTGCAGTTAAAATTGGTAGGCCTGGCTACCGAGTGACCAAGCAATTTGATCCGGAGACAAAACAAAGATCTCTTCTATTCCAGGTCAGACTTACTGTTTTGTGTCTTTCACTTTCAATTTGATGATGTGTCTGCTGCCAATTAAGTCTAGTAGTCATCATTTTTCATGTCGATGGTTCATCTAATGGCCAAACATCCCTACCTTTTGGAATAGTGTATCATTATTTTTCACTTGTTCCGGAAGTAAACATTTTCACAGTTGAAGTGAAGAACTACAGAACTATCATTTGAAACTTGAAAGTTCAAAATGAGATAAGGAAAGGATAGCCTAATGGAAATGGCTAGCCCCCTCCAACAATAGGCTTTGGGGGGTTCAAATCTTTCAGGGAGGAAAGTAGGAAAAACCACCATTTGGCTCATGGGAAGGTAGGTGGGCTTTGGGCTGTTGTAAGATATGTTTAGAAATGTGTGAGTCGGGAAATCCTACATTGATTAGCTTAGCTAGAGATTAAGAGGTTTTAATAGATTATCTATTTGAAAAATATTTGTACTTCAAAAACTATACCTCACTTGAACCAGATGGTTGTTCAACTAAAGTAATTTAAGCTACCTATCCTTCCCATTGAGTGTTTATGAATGGATACCCAAGTATCAACAAGCCTTCCCTACTCGCAATACAATTGTTTTGCTTGTCATGGCTGTATTTTTGAACACGCCTTTTTGATGTGGTTGGATGCTTAACCGGTGGTTTCTATAGTTGCGTTTATTTTGACATTATGTATTTGTTGTAGGAATTTGACCTAATTAATATCACGGATTTGACTATTTGACTAGTTTCATTCAAAGCAAACTTGAGTTTAACCGATTTCCACTTGTAAACCACCATTTTGGCTAAGAGTATGAGACACGGTAGTTGGTAGAAATTTATCAATCTGAAGAGTTTGCTTTTGCTAAAAAAAAAATAGTCCGTGTTAAAGACCAATAGGCAGACTGCAGTTATGGTGGGGGTTATTCGAGAAAGGAGGTGTACCTAATATGTACAAAACACATCTCTGGGTAGCACAACTCTGGCATGCTGCCTTGCCCCAGAAACAAAGTATGAAAAATAAAAGCAATTATCATGTGTTTCAAAATCTCGGAGGCTGTGTAACAACAATGAAACCAAGTCCTATGCTCTGGATGCACTGCATGGATTCTCGTTTATTGTATGAACTATGAAGGTAAACAGTAAAATAAGGCAGCACAGGGACCTCATCCAGATTATGTGTAATTTAAAAATGTCATAATGGGAGAAAATGGTTAAATAGTTTGACTAACTATAGGTTCCTTAGTAGTAGTTAAATGAAGGTTACTTTGATTATTTTCTGCTACTATAATGCATCAACCTCTGCTAATACTCAAAGCATATGTCATGATAGAAGGAAAAAGTGCAGATCGCAAGAAATGCACTTTTGGCACATTACATATGATAGACAAGTATATGATGAGTGTTATCTAGCCAAGTTTACCTTCCATTCCTTTGGTTTTCCCCTTTTTCTTACTTTATCGAAGTGTTGCACTTGTTAAAAGTTTCATGATGATGGTGAGTGTTGCAGATTGAATATCCTGAGATTGAAGACAACACAAAGCCAAGGCACCGATTCATGTCCTCATTTGAGCAGGTTTCTATGTCCAATATTCTTTTCTCTAGTGGTTCTACTGTATTTAACAGAGTGCTATTTAAGTGCCCCTTTTCTGGATTTTGCATGTGGGAAAAATAAAAAATCTTATATCTTTCCAAGATTAACTAGATATTAATCTTATGTATCTCCTTCCCTTTGGACAGAAAATCCAACCATTTGACAAAAGATATCAGTTTCTTCTGTTTGCTGCTGAACCATATGAGATCATTTCATTTAAGGTAACTTTTTTCTCAAGGCCGAACATAATCTTGACCACTTTAATTATATGTTCCCACTTTTCGTTGTTTGATTATTGAATTGATTCCGCTGCATTATGCAGGTTCCAAGCACTGAGATTGACAAATCAACTCCCAAGTTTTTCTCGCATTGGGATCCAGACTCAAAAATGTTCACTGTAAGTCTTCTTACTTCTTAAATTACAAACTTGTAACCCAGCTACTCAGCAGGGTTTCCGAAATTCACTTATTTCTTGATGGTTAGCCTCTTACTCTCTCTTCTGGATGAATCAATTTCAGTTGCAGTTATACTTCAAGACTAAGCCTCCGGAGACCAACAAGCCACCAAGCGCTCCTACAGACAATGGGTTGTCAGCACCTGGTGCCTCATCCAGGCCTCTACCTCCACCACCCCAAGCTCCACCTCCACCGCCACCACAAGGTCTTCCCCCTGGAGCTCCTAATCCACCCAGAGGCCCACCATCTGCCCCTGGATCAATGCCTCCACCCCCTCCCCCTATGGGTAACGGACCTAGACCTATGCCACCAGGAGGTAACTTACCTGCCCCGCCACCTCCTCCAGTTGGTGGTGGAGCAATGGCTAATTTCACTCCAGGTGGACACATGGGGAGACCTCCAATGATGCCTCCACAAGGTTTTCCAGGTCAACAGATGCAAGGCCAAGGGATGCGCCCGCCGCCACCACCACCCAACATGGGTTGATGAACCGAAAAGTCATGTTACCTACCTTTAATGCATGGATGGCATCAGTTAAGTTCGTCCTTTGTGGTGATTTTTGAATTTGTGGCTCTCGTCCATTAAGGATCAGATGCTGTTTTAACCTTACGAAATCATGCTATGTTGCCAGAAACTGTTGGTAACTGTCTAATCTTGGAACGCTTTTGAGGCAGATGTAATAGAATACCATTTTCATAGAGAAGTATTGTGCTATTTACCCGTGTGTGGTATTATTGCTCTTTATTTTAGATAATGAAAGCATATCATCATTACTACTAACCCAAAGAAATACGATCTCTCTGAGATATGTGGTTTACGCCTGAAATTCCATTACTAAATTCTCGATGGTGTTGTGTGCCTTATCTTCCAAGTTTAATCTGCACTTATTGACCTTCGAACAAATCTTGAATATGGAAATACAAAACGCTGTAATCGCGAGCTAATCACATGGTTATGCAAGAAATAGGGGTGTAGTAAGAAATTATGAACTTCAAATCGTGGATCCAACTATCTGTAAACAAGAACAAATAGCATTGCTATCAAGTATCAACTACATATCTGTAATCCCCATTGTACACTCTTCAATAAATTACAAACAGCAGCTGTATACCTCTGCCATGGTAACAGCTAAGGATTTGAGGGTGGGGGTGGGGTAGGGTGATACTGTTCAAGTTGCTACTGCGTATGTAGGGAAGACCTTCCGAATGAACTCTAAGAACCTCTCCGAGTAATACGTTGGGTCAACAGCAGAAATGGACACAGAATCAAACTGAATCGATTTGTATGCGTGTTCTAACTTCTTGCTCATGTTGTATTCTTGCAATATGTCAATTATCCCGAGGTATAACACAACGTCGTATACTTCGTGGAACACCTGTGTTTGACCTTCTTTTGGTATATACTCCGCCCTTGCTGGCATATTCACCCCAAGCTGAATCTGGAATCTGCTTCACGCGAAAAGAGATGAATTTAGGCATGTACAATTGTCAACACCAAAATCATAACATGAGAAGATCAACTGTATAATGAACCAAAATGTCCTTTAATCTTATGGTCTTAAACATGGCATGTGGAAATTTAGAATTGAAGAGTTGCCAAAAGAGGAAAGAGGCATTCTTTATGAAACGGACTAAAATAGAAAGTAAGACAAACAAATTGAAACGGAGGGAGTAATACATCCCAGTATCTCACTGCGACTACAAGGGTGCTACAACTTAAAGAAAATACTAATGTCAAGCCTAGCAAAAAATTACCTTGCTGTCCCGGGGAGGAGGAGGTCCACTTCCGCATCACCAGTAGCTGATGACGCTCGTAATCGGCTGCCTCTGACATGAGGACCCACAACGACACTATCATCAGTTCCACGTGGGACCAAAACAAGGCCCTGGGGCGATATTTCATCCTCCAGAGACTCTGAAGTAGTAAAACAAAACAATAGTTTATAAAAAGTCATAAAGCCAAGAGAAAAACAAGATATATATAACTTTATTCTTTTACTAAATTATACTCCCTCAGTTTCGATTTAAGTGTCTTACTTTACCGACCTACAAATATATGACGAGATTCGACTTTATTATGAACCATCATTTAACTGAAAAGCCACCAGCTATCAGGTCATACTTCTTTTGTCCTAGTGTTAACGGTTAAGTCTTAAAAAAGTACTCCCTCCATTTCAATTTGTTTGTCTGGTTTTGACTTGACACAGAGTTTAAGAAAGTAAATAAGACTTTTGAATGATGTGGTCTTAAAATTAAAGACACGTAGAATGTACCAAAATGTCCTTTAATTTTGTGGTCTTAAACATGTCATGTGGAAAGTTAAAACTAAGAAATAATTAAAATTAAGAAATTACCAGAAAGGGAAAGAGACGTTCGTCTTGAAACAGACTAAAAAGGAAAGTAAGACAAACCAATTGAAACGGATGCAGATATTTTTTGTTTTCAGAGACAAACCTTCTTCTGCAACGATTTCTAATCCATCTGCCGTGGTGCGTCCACTGCACGAAATGAGAGATTGTAGGTGTTGAGGTGCTCTATAATGAACACCTAACAAGAGGCTGTAATCCATAATGTTCTCTTCCTCCAAGAATTTACTGTCAATTTCGATCTGCCTGTACAAACAAACGGTTGTGTTGAAGATATAATCAAGTAAAAAAGTGCGTACTCCAACAGCTTAAGCTATAAGAGTGTACTCACTCTAATAGCTTAAGTTTTTAGATGAGATGGTCACATATTTCAACATTGTATTAGCAGACAAAGGCACCATGGCACCACCCATATTAAAAAGAATTTCCACATGATTGGCCGATGAAAAACGAAACTCGCTCACACATGAAACGACATGTTAGATATAATTAGGTAAATTAAAGTGTACTCTCTCTAACAACTTAAACTTTTAAATGAGATAGGTTATACAAATTCCAACAGGTAGCGAGTTATTACCTCAAATATTTACATAGATCTTAAAGAACTCTAGTGTGATTTCGCTGACCATCAAACGTGAAAAGAAAGAGTAAAGGTTGCTTTCAATTACGGAAACACATAATTCGGAGGTGCAAAAGACAAATGTCGCCACGAACCAACAACTTTAAACTGTTATATCTTATGAAACTTGGCAAAAAATACTTGAAACTCTTCCTACCAACCAAAAAATATAGTGAAACAGAACAAGGAAGGCTACCATTTCTTTGCAAGTACATCATATGACTTCAACCGCTTCCACCAGACCATTACAATCAAAGGCAAATCTTTAGGCTAAAATATGAGGCACATGAACCTGCGATCTCTCCGTAAAACTAGGTCATATATTGTATATATTTTCTAAAATTGGTATAATATTATCTGTTGGCACTCACGCTACAAGAAAGCTAAATGGTACACTTGGTTGAATGTTGAGTTATTTACCTAGAGGACTAGGGATCAATACCCACTTACTATTTACCTTTGGATATTTACTACACACTTAAGTTAGAACAGCAACTGAAAAGTAACAAATGTAGGTACATCAGAGAAAATGAGAAAATTTAATAAAAAGTCACTTACCTTAATAAAGCTTCGCGCCACGAAGGCTCTAGATAAAAGCAGTAGTTCAAATCTAGATCCTTAAGTATAGTGTTCTCATCAATTTCAACCTTGTCAGCAGATCGTCCTAGTGAAGAACCTTTAAGATCAAATCTTCGGTGGATTCTCAACTCCGTACAAAACATATTTCCCATCACTACAAAGCGGAACTGCAAGAACGTCACAAAATTATTAGTCTTATGCATATAAAACGTCACAAGTGCTTGTTACACTTGTTTTCCTCCCTGGAGGAAAATTATACTTTTACTTGACAAGGTACCCCCCCACCCGCACCCCCAACCTTCAGACCTTCTAAATCACACTCACTATAATAATCTATTAAAATATTATAATCTTATAACCACGCAGGTCAAATTAGATCTATTTTATTGGGATGGAGGGAGACACATCAACATTCAATCGAACCTTCCAAATCACATATCTCTAGACCTATATGAATTGTAGTGCAAGACATGTGAGGTTCTTCCAGTGGCAAGAGCACTCCATATCCAACCAAGAGGTACGGAGTTCAAGTCATGACAGGAGCATAGTGGGCAAGGTTCACTGTTCACTCCTAGGTGGGGAATATTTGGCAAGTGGAATTTACCAAACAATTGATTACTCCCTCCGTTTTTAATTTGTTACATGATTTTGACTTGGCTTGGAGTTTAAGAAAGTAAAGAAGACTTGAATGTTGTGGTCTTAAACTAAAGATATGTAGAATGTACCAAAATATCTTTTAATCTCGTGGTCTTAAAAATGTCATGTGGAAAGGTGAAACTAAAGATTTGCTAAAAAGGAAAGAGGCATTCTTTTTTGAACGGACTAAACAGGAAAATAAGACAAACAAGAGTATTAAAGATTGTAGAGTAATTAGGATCCAAACAGCTTTCGCATGTCGCAGGATAACATAAGTTTTGTTTATATATTATTTCATTTTTAACGCAATATTAACAAAAGTATATAGAAATAATACAATTCACTTTATTATATGCAGATCAAAATCTACAAGTATATTACCTTTTGTCCACTGGAAGGTTTTATCCTGTGAAGTCCAAAAAATTTAGTGATGAGAGTATTCTCATATGTCTTGACATGGCGATGATAATTCGGAAGCATCCGCAGCAAAACCTATATGTGAGATCAATGGTCATGATGCTCTCTTTTCATACCTAACTAAAACGTAAGAGGAACTCCAATAAAACAGTTAAACAGGCAAATCTTTAAAGGAGACATCTGCAAGGATCTCCCAAAACTTAGCTGACGTCAAAAAATGAGCAGTTTTCACAAGTATGAAGCCTTACAACAATAAGGGGGAAACCACTGGAATGAATTTGACGGGTCAGAAGCATTTCAAGGGGTATGTGGAAGAACTTTAAGCAAAGAAATGAGACAGGTAATATTAAGCAAGAGAAAGTATTTTGAATAGCCCTGTCTGCTTCTCTTTTTTATACTTGCAAAGTTTATGCAAAAGATCTTTTGTCTGCCAGATGCTGCTGCTTTACAACAACAACATACCCAGTGTAGTCGCACAAAGTGAGGTCTGGGGTGGGTAGAGTGTATGCAGACCTTACCTCTACCTCAGAGGTAGAGAGGTTGTTTCCGATAGACCCTCGACTAGAGGAAAAACAATCCAAAACAGTCCACAAAAAGAAGTAACCGAAGAGAAAGCATAACAACACATTCTGAACAGTAACTACATTAAAATAATATGATAATCGAAGTACAAGAAATAACAAATAGTAACAGAAATTGAAGGACGTGATGTTGCTGCTCTCACAATCATAATTTCCCAAGTGTAGAAGATCACTTGTGGCCCAGAAGGGCTATGTATATACATCCTAAGTGTTGCCTGAGAGGATACTGTGCTATCATCTAACCATAAAATCTAGGTGATAGCGAAACAATTACACTGAATCAATCAAGATAGCCCAAAACTGTCTTTGAATCAATGACTTCCTAATTCCTCTGGTTGCGCCTTTGATGATATTTCACTTACTTCACATACAGAAAAAACTTCTTCTTAAGATATCACTCCTTTTCCAACTTATTGTATCACTGTGATTTTTCATTTTCTATTTTTCCCAGCTAGACAGATAAAAATTTCTGATAAAAGTGATTTGTGACAGCGATAGGTTTAAGTCAAGATTACACACCTTAACTTCAGATTTACGTAATGTCTTAATCATGAAACGGTCATCTTGAGACAGGAAAAATACACTGCCACTTTTTCCAGGAGAAGAAAGCTCTCTAAGGGCATCATTTCCACAAATTGACATCATGTAATCAGCAGCATCAATCTTAAACATCTCCCTCAGATTCCTACAAGAAATAAGTCCATTTTAGTTCCTACGCGTACACATATAGCAAATCAGAAAGCTTAACAAACTAATTTTGACTTCTAATAATACATCAACAGTAACAAGAAAAAGCATCTAGGGAGGGGTACAAGGAAGCTACTCTACTTGAAGAAGAAAAACATCTGCAGGAGGGACACGAGCTGCTTTGGTCGGGCATGCATGCCCCACTAAACCTCCACAAGCGCAAGACCAGCCTCCACAAAATCTCAAATATGATAACCGGAATAAACTCATATAGAGGTTCTAATTATACAGCTTCAGCAAAGAAGATAACATGAAGCCATTTCAGTTTTTATGTGAGTGTAGCATATCCAAAATGCTGATAAGTTAGTGAAGATGCCTTCAGAAAACACCAAGAAATAGCATTATTGCTACAGAAGAACATCTATTTCTACAAAATAAGTGACATTCACACATCTGACATGCAATAGAGATATCTAAGGAAGATAAACAAATAAAAGCAAAAAAAAAAAGAACATGCATAATGAATCTCAATTGAAAACCACAGCTAGCCCGAAAAAATCCAATATGCATGCAGCTGCTTAGAGTTTTTCAACCATTGTTAGATAAAAGATAGCAAACCACCAACCTGAAGACCATTGGGCAATAATCTTTCCACTTGAAATCTTCAGACTGGTGTGTAGGTGTCAACTGAGATCCTCCTTTTGGAAAATACATCCAAAAGCTAGCACGCGTACCAAAATCTGAATTTCGTATATCTCGTCTTTGTATAGGTGTAATTTTCCCCACAGTGTATCTGGTCACATTTCAACTGGTCACACGTTTGATATATGATAAAAAGGAGCAACAAAATCGTGCTGCAAATGATTGCCTCCCTCAAGAAAGAACAATGATGAATTGAGTATGAAATATCAAATTAAATAAGGCAACATATCCAGGGATTTCTCTGTGCCTAACCGAACATATATTTTTACATCCAAGCTAAATATTTAGTGGATTGTAGAACAGCCTCTATAGCAATCTCAGAGTGATGGAGGAGCAGGAATGGGGAGAAGAAAATTAAAACTATCTCGGTGATTAGTTTCATGTGATTTTTTTTTTCATATTTGCACATGAGATCCTCATCCAATGCTATTCCCACTTCAGGAGTCAAGAAAATCTCAGAGTAGGTTGTGTAAGATACTAGTAAGGTTGATACTAACTCCACTTGATTCGGGGATTTTATAACTATTAATGTCATTGATTATCTTTTTCTTTTTTTTTTTTTTTGATGACAAGGGAAACCCGCAGCCGCTACCCTTTGGGTGCGCACAAGGTAAAACCCCCGCTCCTATGCAAATGTCATTGATTATCTACCTCATTATTGCTTCTGAAAACCCGATAACATATTTGTAGTTGTTAATATGGTAGCTCTAAATATAACAGTTAGCATAGTAAACACCAGAGTATTTGCCAAGTTTCATTTTTTGGTTATTTTAACCTTTTACGCCCTTCAAAAGTCAGACTTTGTAAACTTACATCTGAATTGGCCATCAATAAGAACCAAAATTATCCAATTGATATTTCATGATTTCTTCCTTTGAACGCATTTATATACACACAACTATTGGTACCATAAAGATTTTCAGCAAGTACATCCGTATTAAAGTTCTCAAATAGACGATGTCTTGAAGTTAGTAACTTCCTTTGACTTCCGATGATATCCAGAGACATTCTCGTCCTCAAACCATGCATGGTGACACAAGAAAAGTAAGACTTATAGGAAAACTTTCTACGATTCTTCTATATGCACATAAAAACTCGAATACCAATGTCCTTCCAGCCTTCTCTCTTTTCATTTTATCTAGAGAATATAAAACATACCTAAAGCAGCTTGCTAAATGCATCAAGTCTAGTAAAATAGTATGAATGATCTATACAAAAATAACACAATATTAAGTTCAAGGAACCAAGTGAATCAATGAAAAATGTAGACCCAAGAAAGACCAGCAATGAGTGAAATAATCTGTTAGAAAATTGGGGAAAAAAGAACAAGTTAAACATATTCCGACAAACACGAGCTATAAAGTCATCAGTAGCCACAAGTAGCGCACCTGATCCCAAGCTGCAGACTTAGCATTAAATCATAACTCCTGTGACCCTTTATGATTGCTTCACCTGGTCTCTTTAATTCCCTTACAAATCTCTTTTGCCTCCTTCTGGCTCTCCCGGATGGTGGTGAAAAACGCTCATTTAAGACAACCTCACTGATTAGGATGCCTTGCATGTACTCTCTTTCCAAAATTGGAGCACTCATAGCATCCTCCATGTCTCCATCAAAATTATATCCAATAACTTTCTCAATGGCTACTTCAAGACTCCATCGTCTTTCCAGAGAAACATTTGTAGGTCGTGACTGCCCGAAATTTAACAGGTTTCTCTCTGGAAGTTTACCACTGACTTTGACATTTCCCATATCAACTGAAGTGGCATGATGGATATGGGAGACTTGACTTTGTTTTCTCATATCTGGCAGTAACCCTCGTTTTCTCAATGCATTGAGGTACAATTCTTGACCAGCAGTAAGCCTGCTACCACTAGGATAAAATGTTCCTTTTCCATCCTTTAGACTATGTGTCCATGTACCAATATAACAGCTACCATCACTCCACGTATACATACCGACGCCATGCATTGCACCATTTAACCAGCTCCCTTCATACGAATCTCCGTTAATCCAAGTGAGAGTTCCTTTCCCTGATATTTTCCCTACTTTCATGTTTCCAAAGTAGACATTCCCGTTAGACCATGTATACTTACCTGGTCCTTCAGGGGTTCCCTGCATCCAGGACCCTTCAAAAATATCCCCATTGGGATACATTTGATATCCTAAACCATGTTTAAGGTTCAACCGCCAGCGTCCCCTATAAGTCACTTTATCAGGTCCAATATATGTCCCCTCACCATGCATATAACCACCTGAAAATTCACCATCATAAACAGCACCAGAAGGAAATTCTAGTTTCCCATGACCATGTGTTATCCCATGTCTCCACTCACCCACATACCGACAACCATCAGACCACCTATACTTTCCAGAACCTTCGGGTATGTTGCCCAGCAGGGACCCAGAATAGGATTCCCCATTTGGTAATAAGAGCTCCCCAACTCTAAAGTTGGTGGATTCAGAAGTAAGACAAACTTCACCATTTTTCAATTTGGTAATGTCGTTATTGTCATGAATTAATGAAGAATCAAGTGACTTTGTCCTATCCGATAAAGTAATCGTTCTTTCAATATTGTCGGCAATGGCCCCAAAACCAGACATGCATAATTCCAGAAAGTTTCAAGTTTATACTGGATAAGAAGGGGCCAAGAATTTCAGATAAGCTAAAGCACACATCCGGCTTTAAATCAAATTCCCCTGCTTTGACCTGAAAATAGAAAAACACAACAATTAACACCTACGTATAGCAAAATCAATCTACAGACACATTAACTAACTACAAGCGAAAGAATATTTATTCTGTTAGGTGTAAAATTTATTTACAAATGTTGAGACGACATTCTAGAATTCTGTGACACTACTAATAAAACAAGAATTAGCGACGGACAAATTTTTTAGCTAAACAGCAAAATCCGTTGGTTATCCTATTTAGCAACGGGTCATCTGTATTTGGAATAATTGTCCATAAACTTAAGTAACATAAACTGCATGTTTGCCTTCCGATGTTAGTTGAACTTAATGTCTTATATGAACTCCAAACAAAATTATGAGCCAAATCTCCTACTAGATCAAAGATGAAAGCATAAGCACACACAAGATGAGAGAGGTGATGATGAAAGAATATCGAAATGCTGAGGATTCAAAAGCATAAGCACACACAAGATGAAAGAGGTGACGGTGAAAGAATATCGAAATGCTGAGGATTCTTAGACTCTATTGATGTTATCCAATCCTATGAAATGCCAAAACAAAGGCTGTAAAAGGAATATTCACCAAGAAATGGGTAAGATCTGTTTTAAGTGGGTTAGAGTCCCACATTGGTAGGGGAATGGACTGATTGACTGCTTGTATAGACTTGGACAATCCTTCCCTTATGAGCTATCTTTTGGGGCTGAGTTAGACTCAACTTCCATATTACACGAACAAGTCATAATGACTTCAATCATGAAAACAAGAAGAATAAGCATTTTCTAACACCATGACATCTCTTAAAACACATTCCATACAAATATCCAGAGGGTGGAGCTAGACTTTTGGTTATGGGTTCAGATGTAACCCTGTATTTGTCTTAAGAAATCTATTGAATATATACAAATTTAGAACACAGTAATTTAAAAGGACTAGAATCCCAAACCCAACTTCAAATCCTGGCTCCGCCTCTACAAGTATCTTACCATTCAAGGTTAAGAACACAATGACTAAGTTAATTCCCATAGGCTCAAACAATTTATTCTAAATGCCCATTTTGTCTTTTTAGCATTTATTGGCAAAAAAAATCAAATCTTTGCGAAAGAAATATGCAAAATCAAATCAATCTCTTTTCAATTCTCAGCTCCTTCAAGAAACTCATTTCAACTCTCTCTCTCTCTCTCTGTCATTCTTAGCTCCTGAATACAGCTGCTACACAATTGGAAAATAATCTCACATCACAAACCACACCCTTTACTCAGAAATAATCCAACTTAGAATTGAGAATGAAACAAACACATTAATTCATACAAATTTTTGCAGATTTTTCTTCTTTTTAATGATCGTGGTGTCCATTTTTATGACCATAGTGTCCAACCCAGCTTCCGCACACCTCGACTAATTCATGAGATATCCGACACCTCCTACCAACAACCGCTACTACATATCTCTGTCCGCCAAAGCTTGGACATATTTAAAAAGACTATACAAATGGAAAATAATTTCACATCACAAAACTACACCCTTTACTCAGAAGCAATCCAACATAGAATTGAGAATGAAAACAAACACATTATTTCATACAAAATTTTGCATATTTTTCTTCTTTTTTATGACCCTAGTATCTAGACCAGCTTTCACAGACCTCAACTAATTCACGGGATACCTGACACCTCCCACCAGCATCTAGTACCACGTAACTCTGTCCACCAAGGTCAAGACAAATGAAAAGTAAATACAAAATTTAGCAGATATTGTTTTCTCTCTTTTTTATGACATGGTGTATGGCTCAACCTTCACACACCTCAACTAATTCACCAGCTATTGACACCCCCACCCTACCACGTAACTCGGTCCATCAAGGTCCGAATAGACAGAAAGAAATCACCTAATGTTTAAAATTTTGCAGATGTTCCTGCTAAAGTTTCTGAATAAACCCATTTTTCTTATTTTCTCCACCAAGCTGCAAGAATGTTGACTTCAATTTTTCACCACAAACACCAACAGAAATAGTTGAATAACAAAAACCCCATTTCAAGAATACAAAAAAGAAGCAAACTTTAAGCTCAATGAAACTATATTTCAAGAAAAATAAACAATAAACATACAAAACAGAACTGAAAAAAATCACCTTTTTTCAAACTTGCTGATTTTTGCCTTTTTTGATGACTTCTGCTCAACAAGAGAAAAAGTCTGAAGAAAAAATGATATGAAAATTGAAAAAAATATTGGGACAAATCCAAGAAGAATCGAAAAGTATAGTGTACGAATTCAACAAATTATAAAAAGTTTTTTGAATTTTTTACTTGTATAAAAAAACATTATTTTAAAATATTTTCAAGAAAACAATTAGATTACGATATGTTTTTTTTTTTAATAAAAACTTATAAAATACTACTTGTGAAATCTAAGATATAAATAGCGTGTCATTTTCAAGCTTGATATATAATAAACCACCACAAGGGATGTATAAAGACACTTATGCCCTTGCAAAAAGTCTTTTAACTTTTTGATTTTATTTTGATAATAATTTTGACGTAACAGATAAAGTTGTTATCATGTGATTAAGTTGTACAATTTTAAACTGTGGAAATAGTTTCTTACAAAAATGAAATAAAACTTTGTGGTCACATATTTCTTCAGATCTCGCGCCTGACGGGAGTTTAGTATATAAGATTGTCTTTTTTTTTTGTATAGTATTTATGCCAGATTTTTTGTACCATAACTAAGTTTACGAGGTCGCTAAGATATGTATCAATTCTAAATCATTCTATCACAATTCATATATTGTCTTGTTTGACAACTTTCTAAATTAAGTCATCGACGGTTAAGAGCATTTTTATTTATTTGTAACAAAATGATAAATGACTTAAATCCTATTAGAAGTTTACTAATAAGGATTAAACCTAAGTGGAAATCCTACTAAAGTACACTTAGATTGCTAATTATGCTTTACCTTTATTTATGTGTGCTACAATTTGTAAAGGAAATTTTATGTTATCAAGGCTCTTTGAAAATGTTACTGCATTTGTATTCGATTCTTCAAAAATAATATATTTTTGAAGAATTCAATATACATTCATCGATATTTTGAAAAAATTGAACAATATAGCATAAATCTATTGAATGGTTCACTTACCTATATGATTAGTATTTATAATGACTAGTTGGATAATATGATTTTCTTTAATTTAATTATTAAAAAGTTAAACCATGTCACAGCTAAATTCTAGTCCACTGTTTTTCATAGTAACATCCCATTATGTAACAAAAATATTTTTAACAGAACCTGCCTAATTATGGCTGTTGAAATGACACTATATATATATATATATAGTAATAAAAAAATTAAGGCTATTAAAAGAGTTTTTTTTCCTCTTGGATAAGCACTTGATTAAGATGTATTCACCCTTATTTTAGAATAAAATAATAACAAAGTTGGATATTAATTGGGTGATGAAACGATTGGGATCTCTTCTATCTTAATTAGAGATCTCAGATTCGAGCTTTTAAAAAAAATTACATTAGGAGTCGCCCCAGAAAATGAATCTTGTTGTGAATTTGATGATCGAATTTTGATGCGGATATTACAAAAAATTATTTAAAAAGTAAAGTTGTTCTTTTTATTATAATATAGACAATTGGAATTTCATCATTTATTTCAACACTTGTGGAAATAAGATATGATTAGTTAGTTAGGTGAATGCATTATCATTATTATGCACTAGACAAGTATTTTAAGTTTATTTCAAAAAATTTACCTAAATACTTTAATTTGGAATTTTAGAGAGAAGGAAGTCAAGGGCAATTTTGGAATTTGAGTAGCTAACTATATGATGTTTACCTAAATATTTTCTATTAACAACTACTATAGGGCCACAAAGCAACTTTACATTGGGGGGGGGGGGGGGATCCTAGATATTAGGCATAGGGAAATCTGGAAATAGTAATATTTTATCACACCACCAAAGGTTATGGCACAAGTATTTCTCCATCGTTTTGAGTTTAAACTCTAAATATAAAATTATTTTTGGTAGAAATAGACGCAAAGCTTGGTAGGAACAAGGAAGTTCATTCGGACTTCATTCGACAGAAAGTTATATTATTTATGTATGGTTAAAAAATTATTTTTTTATGTATATATATAGAAGATGTTGAGCCCTCTTTAACTTTTTTGTATGTTTACTTTTTATATTTTCTACCCTCTTAATAAAAATTCTAGTTCCGCCACTAGTAAAGAGTGTTTTATCCTAATATGAAATTTTTCCGCACGAATCCAGATTAGTAAAGCCGCAAAATGAATAATTGACACCGGATAAGAAATTAGCTTCACCATATAGCTAATAATTGATGTGATTTGGTGAGATGAAACCATAAGAAATGAGTGTACGATCTTCTTTTTTTTTTTTTTTTGTTTACTTAAACATAATTAGTGCATGAAATTATAATAACATAATAAAAAATTTTAAATTAAGATAAATATAATAATATTGGAGCGTAAACATCGGACATAGTCCATAATTGTTTATATCAAACTACAACTACATGCTTTTTTATTATTATTTTATTAAATTGCTTAACAAATTGAAAGAAGAGATTTATCTATGAAAGAGAACGAACTATTTATTTATTTATTTATTGTTTCAATAATAAATTACTTAATTCAGGAATATATTCTTATCCTTAAATTAGCCGGCCAATAGCAACGACATATTTAATACATCAAATTAATTAAGATTTTTTAAAATAAAAAAAAATATTTTGTTTGAGAAGAATATATAATAAGTCCAATTATTAAGACATCATACTACTACATTGCTTTTAAATATAAAAATGAACGCACAATATTTAGTCACCTTTGTATATTAATTAATCTATCGTCCATTTGTGCTAATTAGAAAAAAGCTAGGAACAATATACCTAATAAATTGGGCGGTGGAAATGTATATATATTAGGTGAAACAATAATTAATTAATAGAATCTATGTCTTGTTTAGAAATTAACGATATTCTTTTAGAAAGTTTATAAGTTCTTTAAGCGTAAATCCCAGATAATAACTTTAGTGTAATCTCATAATTCGAATTTGGAAAAAACAAAAATATGTATTCAGATCTTATTTCTATTTTTATAGGATCGAAAGATTGTTTCTGATATGTTATCGATTAATTTTTTTTATTTAAATTAATAGATTCTAAATTTAAACATATTAAATTCAACTGAACTTAAATAACACTTCGCCCTGGCATGAAATCATTTTTAAAAATGAAATTAATTAATACTCTAGATGCCATGTTCCATTTGGATGAGTAGTAGCTAATACCTTTGTGTAGGGGAATATGTTAAAGCACAAAAAGTCAATTATGTACGTTGAATATATATATTCTTTTCCTTAAAAAGAATAATTCTATTAATTTATTATCTTAATTATTATTTTTCAGAATTTTATAAACTTATTTACCCTTTAAAAAGAAATTAAATATAAAGGTAAATTGACAAATAATAATTTGAAACTATTTATAATAATGTGGATAATTAATATGAGACGAATGCAGTACATAATAGCCCGGACAAGTAATTAATATCTTGGTCATTAAAATTAATATGCATTGTTGTGAGATGGTTTGAAATTTATCCACTCTTAATTAACTGTCTCGGATTCAAGTCTCCAAAAATTGAAAATGAAGAAAATTTTACCAAAAGCATCGCACCCAAAAATAATCCTTATATATGTGAATATGAATTTAATCAAACTTAATATAAGCATCGAATAAAAAAAAAAAAAAAAGACAGACCAATCATTAAATGTATCATGCTTGTGCGATATTCAGTCACACATTATACGTCTTTTCTCTTACTTCGAATATATACCACTTCATTAGTGGACCTTTTTGAAAATATAGATTAAAAATGAAAGACTTTAATATATTGATCGTCTCTTAAATTTATGAGTAACTAATATTTAGATATTTAAATTATGACTTAATTATTTCAATTGTGCATTTTATGGACGCATGATAAAGAGTTCATAAAATATATCAGTAGATACTTTTTGTTCAAAATTTGAATTATTGTAGTGTATGTATGTTCTCAAATGTACATTATAAGTTAATCAGTTAAAAATATGTCATATCTTTTAATTATACAAATTAATCTTAATAAATTGTAAATCATAACATATTTCAATTGATAATAATGTGTATAATTCTAATTAATAAATATATAAAAATAAAATTCTAATCAAATAGAAAGACGAATCTTAAAGTCGGTGAGAATATAAAGAACAAGGTATTAATGTTATGAGCTCGACATTTTTATTTAGGCCTTATAAAATTGGACCATTTCAAAATTTTGGACCACAATTTTGTTCCATTGATGCTTTAACTAAAAGGGCATTTTAATAATAAGATTTTTTACCGATACTTATAAGGTAGAGATAAAATCTGTATATATCCTCTCTTTTTTAACTTTATTTATAAAATTATACTAAATAGGTTACTATTGTTGTTGTTTGAAGCAAAATGTATTGATAAAAGTTTTATTCAACATATTATGACGATTTATAAAAAATTACGATCATATATCCGCCACACATTTTCTCATGGAAAATATATTACATAGTCCCACAAGTTCACATATTTAAAACAAAAATCTTTGGACATTTCCATGACAATGACTACTCAAATTGTAGCAAAAATGTTCACTCCTACCGGTTGTGATGGGTAAGTATTCCTATATTTATAATTAGAGGTTTCGAATTAGATTTTTGTTATATTTTTAATAGTATGATATTTATAACGGAGGAAAGATATAGTAGAGGATATATATCACATAATATTTTAAAAAATAAAAATTAGAGATGAACAAATTATATAGCTAAATTACAAAATTGGTCGCAAATCATGATTAGCAATGGATTACAAAAAAATATTGTAGCTAATTTCAATTTTTCTTTTTTGTAGTGTAAAAAGAACGTTACGTTTTTTTGGGCTGACAAGCTTCGAGAGGGGTGGGAGAGGAGTTGTAAGTGATATCTTCGACAAATCTCAGTATCTCACATTTATCGGAGAGGAAAGCTTTATAAGGCATATCATGAATTTACATGAAATGCTCCCCTTTTGAATTTGATGATGACGTAGCCCAAGGAATATATTTGTAAGGCTTGCTGAGACAAAATGAATAATATGTGACAGGTAGAGAACACTTTACTTCTCAAATGATACATCGTGACTCATATTCAAATTAATCGGTATTTAAAATGAGAATCAAACACCGAATAAATTTAAAACAAGAATATATGTTCATTCTCATGAAAACCAACAGAAAAATAAAATATCTAGAATATAAAAGAATGAAGTTCTTTTTTAAAAAAACGATAAGTTAAATTTTCAAATTTTATAATTTAAATGAAAAGGACTTTTGTATATAGAGAATAATTTGTCGGTAAATTAAGCATTATAAAAACTATGATGTATAATTTTGTTATTGTATTATTAGTATAGTTATGAATTTCAAATTTTCCAGCTCTAATTATCCTAATTTTGTCTTTTAATAGCAGCCATTGCCGTCCTTTTAATTTCCACCTCCATTAAAATAATTAATCCCTCTAATTCCAAATATTTTTATAAATTTTTTCTATGGCCTTTTATGCTCTATAATAAGATATTTGTACTAAAATTACATTTATAATGGATCAAAGACATTGACAAAAATATCCTTAAAATATAGTTTATGTTATTTTGGTTTATTTTAAGTGTCTGAAATTATTGTTTTTGTTATTGCAGTTTCTGTGATTTAATTTAAAATTTATTTTATAATAATTCTTGTTAAATCTAATAACCAACGTTTATTAAATATTTAACATAGATCAAAAGTGAGTTTGAAGGACCAAAACTGCTTAAAAATTATTTTAGGGATTATTTTATAAATCTAGTCGAAATATAAAGGATCATTTTTGCCATTTTTCTCTACCAAATTTTTAAAAAACTTGTGGCTGACCTTTTTTTTCCCCTTGTAAATAAAATAAATTAAACGACACGTCTTTTATTTACTTGCTTTAATTTTATTTTTTCTCTTTCATATTTTTAAATTTGATTATGATAATAAAAAAATAAAAAGGCAGAGTCATATTATTGAACTTTAATAATAATATATATATATTCAAGAAAGCAATTATTTGGTTCAATTTTTTAATAATAAATTTGTTACATGGTGTTATTGCTCTGGGTTTTTTGTGGGTTACGTAAACTTAAGAAAAAAAGATAATGTGAAAGTTAGCATCTTGTCTTTTCTCTTTTTGTAGTTTTGTATGATTAAAGTTTAATCTGGGAAATATATCATTTTCAGCATGGAAATGAAAAGGAATTCGAAAAAGAAAATAAACATGCCAAAAATAAGTTACAATTTATTATGGACATTTCCATATGGACACACCTACTCTTCTTAAACATGGTTGATGATTTAGTATTACAAAGTTTTTATTTTAATTTAAATTTTTGCCTGATATTCGATATCTATATTTTATATCGATTAAATTTAAATTGATGTTGGGAGGTTTCATATTTGTGTGTATGCGTGTGGTGGTGGTGGACTAGTGGTGGTAGTGGTGAGGGGGTATTTCCTAACAGAGGTTACTTTGTATCTAGGGATACTTGAATTCGACACTGCTAGGATATACTATTAACCATGCATTTTGATATAGTATTATTATTGAACAATTGTTTATCTATTTATTTAATTCAATAAAGTGTTACATTAAATAGATCATTTTGTCATATATGTGTCCTTAACTTATATAGTAGATGATTTGGTGTATAGAGTTTAAGCTTATACACAGAAGATTAAATCATCGATTCTTATAAGTTAAAAGTTATAGTTCACAATCGTAGATGGAAATTTGGACAAACCATCAGAAAGATTGTAGCACGAGATTAAATGTAATTTATCTTGATTATGAGAATGGTATAGTTCTAACTTCTCGTGCTAGTGCATTTTGTATGTATCGAATGAGACCGAGTAGAGATAGAAGTTTTAGACTGATTGATAAAAACATATTCTCTAAACTGTTAAATGTACTTATATTCTCAATCTTGATATAACGATTATGATTTGTATATATTAATTATCATTTTGATTTATTAAAAGGTGAGATTCTGAGATGGGTAACTATGCCGGGTAGATTGGATGATAATAATATATATTGGTGAAATAATTAGTTAGTTGTCTCAATATAGAGATTAATGATACACCTTTTTATGAGAAACTTATAAGTTTTCATGTGTAAATCCGGCCGGTAGATTTATGAATCTGGCACATGAAATAAGTTAAGTAAAGCTCTAAAGGAAATTAATCATTGAATTAAATTCGTCGGTAATTTAATTTATTGATTAGTATCTGTAATCTTAACATGGGGAATTACATATGTGTTTAATGGTGAATTTCGAAATATAAATAGAGGAGTGCAATTACGAATTTCTAGTGGAATGATTTGTAATTTATTATGGTAAGAATGATTCAAATTAGTTTTGGAATTATTTCCATAATAGGAAGCCTCAATAATTAATTATGTGGTCCCTTCAGTGCCCATATTTAACTAGAACTCAAAATCCTATTTTCTAGGGAAAAATAAAAAAGCAGCGTGTCTTTTATTTTGGAGAAGAAATGTGTGTTTCTTTCTTCTTGAAAGAAAAAGACTCTTTTTTGGACTTGGAAGAAATCTCTATAAGTAGGGATTCTTCCGACCTAGAAAGAATTCAGTATTCTATACGATACCTACCCACCCAAGTACTGAGAGAGTTTAGTTGTTAATTTGGGATTACTGTAGAAGACCGTAGAGCTGGAGTCGGATTTACTTCAAGATATCTGCACACGCTTCAAGAGGTAATCCTGAGTTAATTTTCAGCATACTTTGTATGTGATACGTATTTGTGATTGTTATCTATATTCATGCAAGATGTATGATTCTAGAATGTTTCCGCTGTGTATGCTATTTTCTAACAGACACCCCATGGTTAATGATGAAAGAGTAACTACCACTCCAACACAATCCTTGTTGGTTGTTATAAAAAGATTAAAAGTACAAAAAAATTTGACAAATAAAAAACGCATTTAATGAATTCTAATTTTCAAGCTTCATACTGATTAGGTGTGGAAGTTTCCTACCTATACTATCGCTAACTATTTATTAAAACACATTTCAATTATCAATTGTTTCTTTTTTCTGTCTAATCACCTCTCCTTATAAGTGAACTAGATAAAATGGAATCTGATTCTTCTTCTACCTATCTCAACCTCTCTTAAAACCTACTATAATCAACTTCTCACACCTCCTTACTGGTGCATCTCCACTCTTCCTTTTTACATGTCCGAACCATCTCAATCTTGATTTCCTCATTTTCTTATTCATCGCGAAGACCACTCCAATCTTCCCGTATAATCTCATTCCATTATCTATCTTAACATGTCCACACATTCGTTCAATATTCTCATCTCCGTTATCTTCATTTTCTGATTGTATTGTGTCAAGGGGCTAAATTTAGTTAATTAGCCATAAAGTAAGTACTACTATTAAATTAAGTGTACTCTATTAGTATTAGCTTTAATTTCTAGAGGGATGAGTCTATATATAAGTAATTAATTAGCCATAATGTTTTGCTTTATTGATATTGACTCCCTCAATAATAATAATTCTTTATATGAGCCGGTGGCTACTTTTTGCATGTTGAAGTTAATGCAAAATATTGATCCTATTAAATAATATGTCAACTTGTGTTTAAATACAACCAATAAGAAAACTGGTGTATTATTTAAGTGAATGAAAAAAAAGTTCTTATTTAGAAACCGGGGCTATGGACCGAGCTAGGGGCGCAAGTGGTTCATTTGAACTCGTTGAAAAATTTATATTATATATCTAAAATTAAAATCAATAATCTATAAATATGTCGAATCTTCTTAATTTCTTCGTATATTTGTTTTTGTATATTTTAAATTTCATCAGTAAACATTTTGACGTTACCACTACTTTATTCTGCTCAGCAAGTCTATTTAACGTAAATCAAAATTAATTAACTCTTTATAAACAATTATGGGGGGGGGGGGGGGGTTCAAAATTAGGGAAATGATAATTGTTTAATTTTGACCATCTCGAGTTTTTACAAATAAAATTTGAAAGGTAGAATATATGTAACTCTTATTTTTATTTTTATTGGGTGGAAATATTATTTATGATAAACCCTAGGTTCGATAGACAAGAAAAGAATTTGAAGCATGATAACAATAAAATATACCTTCAAAATAGTAAGATACAAAATAAGTGAAGCGACAGAAAGTAATACCCATAGATTAAAAAGAATAATGTAATTATTAAATAATTATTATTATAATCATAATAATAATAAGGAGAAGTATTGTAGATGAGGCGATCCCCAACAAGTCCCACACAAAGTGCAACAACACTCAACTATCTACTAGCTAACCTTCTAGCCTAATCATCAATCTTCACCCATTCTATTAAAAAATCATGTCCTCAATCAGTAAGCTAAAGTTGTGCAATGTCATGATCTCTAATCACCTCTATGAGTTCTTCTTTATCCTACCTCTGCGTACCTCTCTTAAATCCTGTTAATTACAACC